>CM053031.1:262020098-262143616 GCA_028564925.1 Lithobates sylvaticus
TATTAACTGAAACCAAAGCATAGAATCAATCAAGCTATAGCTCAAGACAAAATAAGTTATTTTAAGAGTACCGTATATACTCGAGTTTAAGCCGAGTTTTTAGCACATTTTTTTGTGCTGAAAATGCCCCCCTCGGCTTATACTCCAGTCAAGCACTTTTCTGCAGCAGAGAATGACATTTCCGACCCGACTTTGGGGTCCCGTATCTCTGGGGCCACTTGGTGCTAGGAACCCCTAAGATGCAAACCCAGTGGAACCAGCACTACAACATATCCAAAGATGGTGTTACTAGCACCAAGTGGCCCCGAGATACGGGGCCTCAAACTCGGTTCCGAAAATGTCATTCTTTGCTGCAGAAAAGTGCTTGACATTTTCCGTACTGACTTTGGGGCCCCCTATCTCGGGGCCACTTGGTGATAGGAACCCCAAATTAGATGTGAAAACCCAGTGGAACTAGCACTACAACATATCCAATGGGGTTCCTAGAACCAAGTGGCCCCAAGATATGGGGCCCCAAAGTCGGTCAACTGTGTCCATCTGCAGCAATGTCATTTCAGGACCCTTTGGTTTCAGAGACCCCAAATTCTGTCTGCAGCTAGGGGGCATCTAGGAACCCTTCACTACCAAGTTTGGAGGACCTATGACTGCAAATTGGCATATTGAGGCCTGCAAATTGGCACAGTGAGGCCTGCAAATTGGCACAGTGAGGCCTGCAAATGGGCACAGTGAGGCCTGCAAATGGGCACAGTGAGGCCTGCAAATGGGCACAGTGAGGCCTGCAAATGGGCACAGTGAGGCCTGCAAATGGGCACAGTGAGGCCTGCAAATGGGCACAGTGAGGCCTGCAAATGGGCACTGTTGACCCCGTTTTCCACTTACAGTAGCTGCGCATTTCTCACCCTAGGCTTATACTCGAGTCAATACGTTTTTCCCAGTTGTTTGTGGTAAAATTAGGTGCCTCGGCTTATATTCGGGTCGGCTTATACTCCAGTATATACGGTATATGGCTCCCTTGGATGACTCACCATTTACCATCCAATTTTGATGAAGCCCTGTTGATTCCGCGATCATTTTACTCACACCACTCTTCTATAGCCATATGGTTATTATCACACTCCGCCTCGGGAAAACTCGCCCATCGCTTCTCCTTTTCTACCTCTCTATTATACCTTTTTCTATCTTTTTCCTTCAGGTTCGAACAAGCAATACTTTTTTTTTGTGCTCTTCTTGGTTTCATAAAATCATTTAACATGCGCTCCTAGACGCTATACAACAGTGACCATCCCTTATCACTCTTTTCTGGTGAATATTTGACAAGTTGTAACTTATTACTTATCTGAGGCTTTGTTATACCTTTACTATCCACTTTAGGTTCCAGCCTCTATTGACCAAGCTATAAAATGTTATTTACATCCCTAATCCTAGAACAGACTATGCAAAATAGGCCATTTTCAGTTATACTGTGGAGCAATGGTTATTATACCTTGACATCTTACTTTCTAGTACTGCTTTTGAACTTATCTTTGATTTGTTAAAATTTAATAAAATGTTTTATCAAATTTGTTTAAAGGAGGTTGTAAACCTCTGTGGAAGTTGTACCCATTAGGTAAGCCTTATTCTAGGTGTACCTATAGGTAGTGTAAATATCTCCTACACGTGCGCTGTTAAGGAGATATTTACTGTGTTTTGCGCCGATGTGGTCATTGGCGTGTGCGCTTAGGAGAAACGGCCCTCCGAGCCGTTTCTTCACGAGTGAGTGCCGTGACTGGCAGCTCCCGCATGCATGCAGGAGTGACGTCACGTGGCTCCGGCCAGTCACAGAACCGGAGTCCGTGGCCCCGGAAGAGGGGGCGAACATGGATTGTGGCCTGCAGTGGGACGGCGCGGGCTTAGTTTGCAGGGGCAAAGGAAGTAAAACCCATCAGTGTTTACTTCCTCGCTAGCCTACCTAGGGTGGCCCTTGTGAGAAACTGATGAAAAATACAGGTAATGAGGGAAAATCCAATGAGCACACCTGGTCCAGTGACACGGTATGACAGGTTCACTTCAAGGACAGTTGAAGGAAGACAATACCCGATACAGGTCTTATGCCTGCCTCACGTGGGCTTCAGCTTGTAGAAGTGCAATGTGAACAGCAAGCGTTGAAGGTTTTAACTGCTTCAGCCCCTTTCCTGACCAGAGAACTTTTTGCGATACGGCACTGCGTCGCTTTAATTGACGATTGCGTGGTCGTGCGACGTTGCACCGAAACAAAATTTATGTTTTTTCCCCTAAAAATAGAGCTTTCTCTTGGTGGTATTTGATCCCCTCTGCAGTTTATTTTTTGCCCTATAAACAAATAAAAAACAAAAAAAAGCGAAATAAAAAATAAAAAGCAAAAAAAAAAATAGCGACAATTTTGAAATCAAAATTGCAATAAGCATATATTGATTGGTTTGCGCAAAAGTTTATAGCATCTACAAAATGGGGGATAGATTTATGACATTTATATATTATTATTTTATTTTTTTTTTTAAATTAGTAATGGCGGCGATTTGCAATCTTTATTGTGACTGACATTAAGGCGGACACATCCGACACTTGACACTATTTTGGGACTATTGTCATTTATACAGTGATCAGTGCTATAAAAATGCACCGATTACTGTGTAAATGACACTGACAGGGAAGGGGTTAAACACTAGCGGGCGATCGAGGGGTTAAGTGTGTCCTAGGGAGTGATTCTAACTGAGGGAGATTGCCTCACTAGAACATGACAGATCACGGCTCCCGATGACAGGGAGCAGTAGATCTCTGTCATGTCACTAGGCAGAACAGGGAATTGCCACGTTTACAAAGGCATCTCCCCACTCTGCCACTCCGTGACACCATTGCGGGACCCTGGTGGACAAAGAGACTGGGGGACCCATGGTCATGGCGTATGCCGTGGCGCGCGCCCACAACACCGCGATTTAAAGGGGACGTACCTGTACGCCCATTTGCCCAGACGTGTCATTGTGCCAACCTATATTGTTCTGCGCTGGTCGGCATGTGTTTAAAGTACCATTCAGCTCCAGTTTATAACTGTTAAACACACATTCTTATGGGAGTGCTGATTGACACTTTAAAAGCGGAGTTTCACCCAAAAGGGGAAGTTCCGCTTTAAGTCCCTTATGTCACAGGGACCAGAAAGCATCTTATTTTTCATTCCTGAAAGTCAGCAGTACATAACCAAAACAGTGCAGTCTGTCCCATCATAGGCTGACACTGACCAGTACAGCTGCACATACACAATCCTCCTTTGTCAGGGAGGACACATTTCTCAGAGAGGGACCGATCTTTGAGATGATGGACCGGATGTCCCCACTCACAAGTGGCAAATATAATTTTTATTAATAGCAGGTCTGATCCAATAGAAAGAACAGTTTTATTATGAATGCTGAAATACCACATTAATCTTTTCTTACAACAAAAGAATATAGAAAAAGCTCATCACAAACCATTCCTTCATCTCTTACCATTATATCACAGACAGCAGGAGGTTATGGGAGCTGATTTTTTTTTTATGGTTCAAACAAGAAGTTGGAATGGGCACACACAGTAAAAGTATCCCTTGCTGCTCAATGATGCCAGGAGAAAAAGAAACTACCCAGTACAAGGATCACGTGACAGCGCTGGCGTTTGTGGGATTGACCACTCAGGTCCCCAATGCCATCACATGATGGCAGTAAATGTCCTCAAATTCGGGTAGCCTCCCGGTAGCGATCTGGGCTCTTTTTACTCTTGGTTGCCCCCGGAAGTGAAGAAAAGTCAAATTTAGCTACAAACTGACCAAATCTACAGAAACACTGGAAGTAGTATTCTGCCTAGCATAGGTACATACATGTAAGAAACAGATGGCCAAAAGCACAATCACTTGAAAAAGAAAAAAAAATTATATATTTATATATATATTTATATAATATATAATATATATATATATATATATATATATATATATATATATATATATATATATATTTTATATATATATATATATATATATAATATATATAAATATTATATATATATATATATATATATATATATATATATATATATATACACACACATACACATATATATATACACACACACACACACACACACACACTCGATAGATATAGATATATATACAGTTTAAGCTGGCCATAGACAGTTCAAATCTCAACCGGTTCAGTAGGAACCAGTCAAGATTTCAAACATGTATGGGCAGGCTGAATGTACTAAAGTTGATCGATCAACTTGGGTACAAACCAGCCTGTCAGATTTTACATGCAATTATTGCTAGTTTCCATAACAGTCTTTGGCCCAGTGCACAATGTAGCTGAAACTGGCTGATGCTTAGAGGGAAAAAAAAAAAAAAAAAAACCCCCATCTCAAAAAGCAGGAAAAATAGTCAAAACCCTTCTCAGGCTTTTTTTTAACCTTTATTAACTGTTCTATTAGGGAGATTGCCCTGCCCTTTCCTGTCTTGTAGACACAACAGGAAGCAAGAGAATTCCACTCTCACGCTCCATTCACAAGAAAACCACGTTTACGAAAACACCAGTAAAAAACACGTCACATTTGCGATGCCACTTGTTAATGGCATCCCAAAACCCTACAAGCAGGCCCGCTTCGCAACGCACAAACACGAATGCAGCAAAAGGCTACAGAAGTTACTTTGCCATGTCTGTTGCATGTAGGGGGGCCCATTGAAATGCATATGTTGTGCAAAAAAACAAACGCACGCACATCTAACAAATGCTAGATTTGAATGCAGCCTCAGAGCCTGCGACCCCCCCGCCCCCCGACTGGAAATCTTCTGTTTTTGCTCAAATGGAAACTCAGATTTTTGGATTTTCAGAAATTTTTTCAGTGAAAAGTGATATAGTTGAAAAACGCATAAAAAGGTTATCCCTCCCCCCCCCCCCCCCCCCCCCCCTATTTTTCTCTTTACCCATTTCCTCCATGTTTAACAGACAAAATGGTGAAGTCGTACCAGTTTTCTTATGCTGCATAGTTGGACAGCTATTCCCAATCTTCCTAGGGAAATGGAAGGTTTATCTCAGGTAGATCATCGTCGAGAATGTACGAATCTTCCATACCAGAATTCTCTTTATAATGTTGTGTCACTGAATGTTATTCCTGTCCGATTTCATGGAATCTGCCTTTCTGGTTTAAAAAACCCCCGCGCTTCCTACACTGACTGGCAGTGATCGGCGGTTCCCTGTCATCGGGAACGCCGATCAATGACGTCAGACGTACAGCCACGCCCCCCTACTGTAAAAAAAACACAACACGTCACACTGACTCCTCCCTGCCCCCTAGTGGTTAACCCCTTCACTACAACTGTCATTTTACATAGGAATCAGTGCTATTTAAATAGCACTGATTTCTGTATAAATGACAAATGTCCGATGTGTCCGCCATAATGTCGCAGTCACAATAAAAAATCGCTGATCGCCACCATTACTAATAAAAAAAATATATTAATAAAATGCTATAAAACTATCCCCTATTTTGTAAACGCTATAACTTTTGCGCAAACTAATCAATAATCGCTAATTGCGATTTTTTTTTTTTTTTTTTTTTTTTTTTTTTTTTTTTTTTTTTTACCAAAAATATGTAGAAGAATACGTATCGGCCTAAACTGAGGAAAAAAAAATGTTTTTTTATATATTTTTTGGGATATTTATTATAGCAAAAAGTAAAAAATATTGCATTTTTTTCAAAATTGTCGCTCTATTTTTGTTTATAGAGCAAAAAATAAAAACCGCAGGGGCGATCAAATACCACCAAAAGAAAGCTCTATTTGTGGGAAAAAAAAGGATGCCAATTTTGTTTGGGAGCCACGTCGCACGACCGTGCAATTGTCAGTTAAAGCGACGCAGTGCCGAATTGCAAAAAGGGGCCTGGTCCTTTGGCTGCCAATTGGTCCGGGGCTGAAGTGGTTAATGGAAAGTTGAGTGGAAGGAAAAAGGTGCACAAGCAACAGGGATGACCACAGCATTGAGAGGATTGTGAAGCAAAGGCCATTCAAGAATTTGGGGGAGTTTCACAAGGAGTGGACTACAGCTGATGTCAGGGCTCCAAGAGCCACCACACAGACATATCCAGGACATGGGCTACAACTGTTGCATTCCTTGCGTCAAGCCACTCCTAACCCAGAGAGTGGAGAAAAAGGACTGGACTGTTGCTCAATGGTCCAAAGTCCTCTTTTCAGATAAAATTTAAGTTTTTCATTTTCTTTGGAAATCAAGGTCCCAGAGTCTGGAGGAAGAGTAGAGAGGCACAGAATCCAATTTGCATGAGGTCCAGTGTGAAGTTTCCACAGTCAGTGATGATTTGGGGAGTCATGTCATCTGCTGGTGTTGGTCTACTGTGTTTTTGTCTAGTCCAAAGTCAGCGCAGCCCTCTACCAGGAAAATTCCCTCTGCTGACCAGCTGTATGGAAATGCTGTTTTCATTTTTCAGCAGGACTTGGCACCTACCCACACTGCCAAAAGTACCAACACCTGGTTTAATGATCTTTGTATCACTGCTTGATTGGCCAGCAAACTTTCCTGACCTAAACCCCATAGAGAATCTGTGGGGTATTGTCAAGGGGAAGATGAGAGACTCCAGACCCAACAATGCAGACGAGCTGAAGGCCGCTATCAAAGCAACCCGGGCTTCCATAACACCTCAGCAGTGCCACAGGCTGACCGCCTCCATGCCACGCCACATTGATTTGTGCAAAAGGAGCTTTGACCATTGAGTGCATACTATACATGGACATACTTTTCAGTAAGCCAACATTTCTGTATTAAGTTTTTTTTTTTATTTATTTTTTTTTTTATTGGTGTTATGTAATATTCAAATTTTCTGAGATACTGAATTTTGGGTTTTCTCTAACTGTAAGCCCAAATCATCAAAATTAAAAGAAAAAAAGGCTTGAAATATACCACTCTGTGTGTAATGAGTCCTATATAAAATGAGATTCACTTTTTTAATTGAATTACTGAAATAAATTATCTTTTTGATAATCCAATTTTTTTTTTTTTGAGATGTGCCTGTATTTCATTTGTGTATTTACCTGTTTGGCTGTAGTTCAGCTTAACCGGTCCCTGACCGGCTCACGCAGATATTAAAGGTAAAAAAACTGCGCTAATCACATAAAGAAAAGGACTCTAAATATAGCTGCAATAATAATGGGATAAACACAATAATAATATAAAGAAAAAAATCGCGCTCTTAAAGTCCAAATGAAAATAGGAAGTGTAAAACAGTCCTAAAAACAGCTTCTTTTAATGAAGATAATATCCTTCAATGGAAATATTTTTCAGAAAAAATATTTTTCAGCAATATTGAACCTTGCTCCTATGGATAAGCATGCTTACCAGATGTAAGCCAAAAACTTGCATGTGGCTTTAACCCAGCCTGGGTTGATGATCCAAGTTGTTTATAGGAGAAAGCACAGCAAGGATTGTAGTGTAGTAATCGTCTCTTCCAAAATATGGTGCTCACAGGATATGGTTACACAATACTGAAAAAACAAAAAATATACCATAGCATAATACTGCTACATACTTTACAGGGAGTGTGTCACAAAGAGACTGATTGAATAGATTAAGTGCCAGATTTTAAAAAGACACCCGTGACAACAGGTTAATATAAATGTGCACCACCACCTATTAGAGGGCCTCCTTACCAGATGCCAGAGAAAATAAACGCACAAAAGAACAGAAGGTCCTTTCCAAAGGATCTCCCAATCAGTTCAAAGCAGTGCAGATATACTGCAGCAGAATGTCTCTCCTGGGCGAAATCGCACTTTATTTTTTATTTTTTTTAGATTATAGTGCTTTTGCCCAGGAGAGCCACCAGAGGGCTTGCCTGAGGCACGCACCAGCTGCACAGCGGGAGGGACCTGTTTCGTGCGGCCGGTGGGCGCAATCACATACACGAAAGCCAGCACTGGGATTTGTGTGTAAACGTACAAATCCTTGTGATGTCAGAGGAGAGAAGACTGATTTGTGTGTTCCTACAAAGAGGCACAGCGATCTGTCATCTCTCCTAGTTAGTCCCATCCCCACACAGTTAACCCCTTGATCGCCCCCTAGTGTTAACCCCTTCCCTGCCAATGACATTTATACAGTAATCAGTGCATATTTATAGCACTGATCGCTCTATAAATGTCAATGGTCCCCAAAAATGTGTCAAAAGTCTTGCAATACCGCTAAAAATTGCAGATCACTGCCATTACTAGTGAAAAAAAAATGCCATAAATCTTTCCCATAGTTTGGTTTGCACAAAAGTTATAGCGTCTACAATCAATATACGCTTATTGCGATTTTTATTTTTATTTTTTGTTCTACAAAATATGTAGAAGAATACATATTGGACTAAACTGATGAAATAATTTTTTTTTTAGAAATTGGGGGGATGTTTATTATAGCAAAAAAAGTTTTTTTTTTTCAAAATTGTCACTTTTTTTTTTTTGTTTATAGCGCAAAGAATAAAAAACGCAGAGGTGATCAAATACCACCAAAGAAAGCTCTTTTTGTGGGGGAAAAAAAAGGATGCAAATTTTGTTTGGGTGCAGGATTGCACGACCGCGCAATTGTTAGTTAAAGGGACGCAGTGCCAAATTGTAAAAAGTACTCTGGTCAGGAAGGGGGTAAAATCTTCCGGGGCTGAAGTGGTTAAAGAATAAGTTAACTTTAAAAAAAAAAAAAAAAAAAAGGTAAAACATAAATGTGCGCAAATATAAACTCTATAGATGTGTATATATATATATATATATATTATAAAATATATACTATAAAATATATATATATATATATATATATATAATTTGGTGCCTGTAACGCATTGCAACAGTGATCAGCAGATGGCTGAGGTCGTGCAGGTTTCCTGCAAATCTGTACGGGCAGGCAGATGCATTGATGGGGAAGTATCCATGAACTATCCCGGCGCTCTACAGTGCAGTGGTAGTTCATTGAAAACTACAAGCCGGCAGCTGGAAAGGAAGTTCATTCACACACAGCTTTGTGAATGAATGACGCAGCCACACCTGCGCTGATTTCAAAAAGTGACAGCTAGTACGGGAAACTTTTTTTTTTTAGCGTGTATCGTGGTGCCAAGAGGACCACCCTGACAGGTTGTGGGTGATCTTCTCCCCTGCGGCAGCTGTCAGATTTGAAATGAATGCTGCTGTGTGGGAGCTTCACCTGCACAGCCACCCCATTCATTCAGAGAGATTGATGAACTACAAGTCCCATCTGCTGCCATGGTAGATAGACTTGTAGTGCTCAATGGAACACAAGTGATCGCTGCACTCGTAGGTCATTGACATTTCCTCCAGCTCTCTGACATGAAAGTCCGTACCTCAGTATGGAGATGGAGTTGGAGGAAGTCTGCAGGGTCCTGCTGTTGCACACGTGATCCACTGATTGCGGTTGCCATACATTGCAGGCTCATCTGCAAAAATGCATGGATTTAGTGGTCCCCTGAAAAGGTGGACTTTGTCTTTGAGGAGACATTGTTGCCACATACTGCCCTTAAACTTAAACATTCATGCAGCAATTTGAGGCTCATAAGAAGGAGCGATCAGCCTGTCTGTGTTTACTTCTTAGTAAGTGGAGACAGGGTCTCTTTAGGGAGTATTGGACAGTGATGTTTCACCCTCCTTCCTTGTTAACTGAACCGTTTGTTATTGCAAGCAAGAGAACCTTATGATGAGTGATGTTTGCAGGCTATTCTTAATGGCAGCCACTTGTGTGCAATATTTCCCTTGAGCGCTTATTTCTTGCCCTAGAGTAACCCGAATGTGCACCACATTAACCTTTTATAAGAAAACACATTCAGTTTATAAATCAGCAAAACACTTGAGATTGAAGATACGTTTTCCACGATTACTTAAGATATTCTTATTTAATTAACTTTTCTTTTTTTTTTTTTAGGTGGTCACATTTAATTTTAGTTTAATGGCAAGAGCAAAATCGATTTCTACCAATGGTGCGTACATTGTCTCTTGATGTCTAACTTACTATAGTATGAAAGGATGTAACTGAACAGACCATGCCTCACAATATGCATTCTGTGATTATGGAAGAATAAAAGTGATAATTACACACTGGCAATAATCATAGGGTTCAAAACTGCTTTTAGACTGGTACAGCCAGGAGCCCATTTTGTCTCGGGCACTTTCCTCTGGTATTAGCGAGTTATCTGTACAATATAGTATTGGCAATACTGAAGGTTGAGGACCCTGGGGATCTAGCCTGGGAGCTGTGGCAAAATGACCTGTGAGGACCAAAAGGACAAATGGAGGGCAGACCGACTGTTGAAAAGGTCTAGATCATGGATATGCAATTAGCGGACCTCCAGTTGTTGCAAAACTACAAGTCCCATCATGCCTCTGCATCTGGGTGTCATGCTTGTGGCTGTCAAAGTCTTGCTATGCCTCATGGGAATTGTAGTTCTGCTGGAGGTCCGCTAATTGCATATCCCTGGTCTAGATCCTGATTTTTTTTTTTTTTTTTGGATTGCTTTGGGACATCTTCACAGTTGTTCTAAACTTAGGGTCTGGCCACAGTGCCCCTCAGACCCCTGAAAGCCTTCAGCCCATAGACCTGCCAAAGTGCTGCCCTGCCCCCTGCAGTGCCCTCCAGTTTTCAAGAGTGCCCATGCACTCTCACCAGCATAGAGGGGGAAGAGGGCACCCATCCAGTAAGGTAGCTGTTACCAGTGAGTCAAGAGCTTATAGCAGGTTTCCTGCATCTTATGCCCCGTACACACGATAAGATTTTCCGACAACAAAATCCATGTTTTTTTTTTTTTTCCGACGGATGTTGGCTCAAACTTGTCTTGCATACACACGGTCACACAAAGTTGGTCGGAAATTCCGAACGTCAAGAACGCGGTGACGTACAACACGAACGACGAGCCGAGAAAAATGAAGTTCAATAGCCAGTGCGGCTCCTTCTGCTTGACTCTGAGTATGCGTGGCACTTTGTGCGTCGGAATTGTCTACACACGCTCGGAATTTCCAACAACAGATTTTGTTGTCTGAAAATTTGAGAACCAGGTCTCAAATTTTGTGCGACGGAAATTCCGATGGGAAATGTCCAATGGAGCCTACACACGGTCGGAATTTCCGAAAACAAGCTCCTATCAAACATTTTCCATCAGAAAATTCTATCGTGTGTAGCGGGCATTCGAGTTTAGTGATGACTTATGAAACCTTCCCCTTTTTTTTTTTTATCATTAAATGTCAGAGGAGAATGAGTGCAAGGTTGTAATGAATATGTAAGGTTACACATTACCCTTTCCCATCTTTTCAGATTATTTTAGTTAATTGCTTTATATGCCAAAATATCTTTGCGTTAGACACTTTAGATCTCTTATGTCAACATGTAAAACTGACATACACCATATAGCCCAAAGCGTGTGTGTGCTCCTGACCATCACACCTACAGTATATGAGGTTGTGACAATAACATCTTGCTCCTTTGCTCTTCTTTGAAGCCTTCTCTTCTTTTTTTTTTTATTTTTTGTATTTGCTTTGAAGCCTTTCTACAAGATTTTGGAGCGTCTGTGGGACTTTGCACTTATTCAGCTAAAAAAGACAAATTGTGTGATCAGGTACTGATGTTGGATGAGAAGACCTGGAACCAAAGGTGTTCTATCGGGTTGAGGTCAGGAGAGGCCAGTCAAGTTCCTCCACCCCAAACTCACTCATCTGTTTTTATGGACCTTGCTTTGTACACTGGTCCAAATCATTTGGTGGAGGGGGGATTATGGTGTGGGGTTGGGCTTGGCCCCTTAGTTTCAGTGAAGGGAACTCTTAAAGTGGTTGTAAACCCTTACAAACCACTTTGACCTACAGGAAAGCCTAGATTAAAGCTTACCTGTAGGTCCAAGAAATATCACCTAAATCTACACGGTTTAGGAGATATTTACAAAAAGACAGGCACCGCTGTCTACGGTGCATGCGCCATAGACAGTGGCGTGCAGGCGCACTGAGCACGGCGCAGATCACGGCGATATGCCACTCGTGGCGGCTTTTGTGCACATGCGCGGGAGCGGCGTCATCGCGGCTCCAGCGAATCACAGCGCCGAAGCAGCGAGACCCGGAAGTCACTCCGAGATTGATGGCGGCGGAGGACGTGGACGAGGGTTGCTTCGGGGGCTTCGTTCTCAGGTAAGTTATTCATAATCAGCTAGTATGCTATGCATACAAGCTCATTATGCCTTTGCCTTGTAGGTTGCATTTAATAAAGAGTGCCTTTACTTCCTCTTAAAGGCGTCAGCTTACCAAGACATTCGGGACAATTTCATGCCCCCAACTTTGTGGGAACAGTTTGTGGATGGCCCCTTCCTGTTCCAACATGACTGCCCACCAGTGCACGAAGCAAGGTCCATAAAGACATGGATGAGCGAGTTTGCGGTGGAGGAACTTGACTGACCTGCACAGAGTCCTGACCTCAACTCGATGGAACACCTTTTGGGATGAATTAGAGTGGAGACTGTGCACAAATGCACTTCTAGAAAAATGGTCAAACATTCCCATAGACACACTCCTAAACCTTGTGGACAGCCTTCCCAGAAGAGTTGAAGCTGTTCTAGTGGGCCAGCTCAATATTGAACCCTACAGACTAAGACTGGAATGCCATTAAATTTCACATGCCTGTAAAGGCAGGCGTCACAATACTTTTGAGATTATAGTGTATATGCTGAAACATTAACAGTAACCTTTACTGGAAATGCCTGAACTCAGTCATTTGGAGGAGCATCCATCTACTTTGGCCATATACTGTAGTGTAGTTAAATGCCAAGTAAAAGCTGCATGTACATGAATTGGCCACATCTCTTCATTACAATTTCTGCCTTTCTTGTAAAAAAAATAAACATACAAAGTCCTCATGGCTCTCACAGTCATAGGACTCATTCTCACAGGCATTACATGTAGGTAGGATCTTGCTGGCAGAAAACCCTGTGCAGGAATAAATGGTCCGTAGTGCGTTGCGTATGTCCATAGATTTAAGATACATATGGGCAGATGTTGGTGAGTGCGATATAAACAGTCATTCATTCACTGAAGGCTTAGGTCATTCGGCGGCGCTGCCTAAACTTTGTTTACATGTTTCGCCTTCTAGCGCTGTTCTGCAGCTCACATCTTCTGCTCATTGCTGGAGCAAGAAAAGATACCCACACAAAATGTTTCTAGGTGTCTGGTGTAAAAAAATATCCTAGATTGCACATTGGAAGCCCCTCCCAAGCAAAGTCTGTCAAATTCAACTAAAAATGTCCCTTAATGATAAATTATGCTGCAATGTTGTTTTCTCTTACTAGCAAACAAGGTTGTGTAAGAAGCTTCAAGTGTTTTTGCTGTTTCACAACTGTCCACTAGGTGGTGACATAAGTCCACAGAGTATCTGTACCCCTTGTACTTTCAGATCCATTGATGGTGTGGATAATACAGCTGGGTTGTCAATGGACGCAATGTTACAGTTTTTTTATTGGATATGTTTTATAGCAGTTTTTTTCAAAATTATCTGTCTTTTTTTGTTTATAGCGCAAAAAATAAAAACCGCAGGGGTGATCAAATACCACCAAAAGAAAGCTCTATTTGTGGGGAAAAAAATGCCATAAATTTTATTTGGGTACAGCATCGCACGACTGCACAGTTGTCAGTTAAAGTGACGCAATGCCGTATTGCAAAAAATGGCCTGGTCATGAAGGGGGGGGGGTAAACCTTCTGGGGCTGAGTTGGATAATGCATACTATGCATTAAGATTAAAAAACCTTTGTGCAGCAGCCCCCCGAATACTTACCTGAGCCCCATCTAGACCCAGCGACGTTGCACGAGAGAATCGGCTGTCTGGAACTCTTCATCCTGGTTGGCTGAGACACAGCAGCGTGTGCCATTTGCTCCCGCTGCTGTCAGTCAAAGTCAATGGTGCAGAGAGGGGGCGGGGCCAAACCGCGGCTCCATGTCTGAATGGATACACAGAGCAGTGGCTTGGCTCGGGTGCCCCCATAGCAAGCTGCTTGCTGTGGGGGCACTCTGCGGGAGGGAGGGGCCAGGAGCACCGACGAGGGACCCGAGAAGAGGAGAATCTGGGCTTCTCTGTGCAAAACCAACTGCACAGAGCAGGTAAGTGACATATTTGTTGTTTTTAACCAATAAAAAAGAGACTTTAGTATCCCTTTTTAAGTACTGTCCCTGCTGATTTTTCAAAAAAAGTTTTACCGAAACGTAGGCTTTAATGTTGCAAGAGCACACAATTTGTTTTTTGTGTGATGTGAATGCTAAAAAATTTTGGGGATGCATTGGATGGCATCCTAAGGCTGGCCATACACTATACAATTTTCTTGTTCAACTTTCCATTAGATTTACCAAAACCATATAATATAAGGTTAGACCTGACCCCTTACAATTTGTATGCAATCAGGCAAGCCCTTGCACTACATAGTTGAAGGTAAATTGAATAAGAAAATTGTAAAGTGTATGGCCAGCCTAAGTCACTGCAGTGTGAATAGACTGTAATACTCTCAATAAAGTTAAAACAAAACAAAAACATGTAAATAGTGCAGTGCACTAAAACACCTTTACTGCCTGGCAAAACTGCCTGGATTGGTTTAGCGTGTGGCTAGGGCGAATGGGCCCTTATCTAGAGCCCCTGTTTTGTCACATTCGGCGACCCATCACATTTGGCTACGGAAGTGACATTCCGCATAGAAATTTCGCACTCTGCATGCGTAACTTGCCCATATGATTCTTAACCAGTTCAATACCCGCCCATAGTCATATGACGCCCACAAGGTGGATCTACCATCCTGGGTGGGCGTCATATGACGTCCTCGGGTTCCCGGCCGCCGGCGGCGCGCGCGCGCGCCCGCGGCATCGCTCGGGACCCGGTGCGAGTGCCCGGCGGCCGCGATGTCCGCCGGGCACCCGCGATTGCCCGTTAAAACAACGGGACCGGGCGGGACCGTGGAGCTGTGTGTGTAAACACACAGCTCCACGTCCTGTCAGCGGGGAGGAGACCGATCATGTGATCCCAGTACAGAGGATCACATGATCGGTCTCCTCCCTTAAGTCCCCTCCCCCTACAGTTAGAATCACTCCTATTAGGGACACACATTAACCCCTCCAGCGCCCTCTAGTGTTAACCCTTCCCTGACAGTCACATTTACACAGTAATCATTGCAATTTTATAGCAACGATCGCTGTGTAAATGTGAATGGTTCCAAAAATGTGTCAAAAGTGTCCGAAGTGTCCGCCGCAATGTCGCAGTCACGAAAAAAAAAAATCGCAAATCGCCGCCATTACTAGTAAAAAAAAAAAAAAAATAAATTCAATAAATCTATCCCCTATTTTGTAGACGCTATAACTTTTGCGCAAACCGATCAATATACGCTTATTGCGATTTTTTTTTTTTTTTTACCAAAAATATGTAGAAGAATACGTATCGGCCTAAACTGAGGAAAAAAATTGTTTTTTTTTAAAAAAATGGGATATTTATTATAGCAAAAAGTAAAAAATATTGTGTGTTTTTTTTTTCAAAATTGTCGCTCTTCTTTTGTTTATAGCGCAAAAAATAAAAACCGCAGGGGCGATCAAATACCACCAAAAGAAAGCTCTATTTGTGGGAAAAAAAGGACGTCAATTTTGTTTGGGTGTAACGTCGCACGACCGCGCAATTGTTAGTTAAAGCGACGCAGTGCCGAATCGCAAAAAGTGCTCTGGTAAGGAAGGGTGTTTAAAAGCCCTGTATTGAAGCGGTTAAGATTAGGCGACCCGTCAAAATGTGTAACGGAAGTGACCTTTAGTGCCGGTTCACTCTAGTGCGATGGCAGACATTGCATGTAATTTGCAGCACCACTGCTGTTCACATTACATGCAATGTCTGTGCGGTGCGATGTCAGCCATACAGATAGTATGGCTGATATCGCGCAGCATTCGGTCCAAACACGCACAGGACCCTTTTTTCTGTTCGGACCAGAATCGGATCGCATGTGTGTTCACACATATGCGATCCGATTCACGTCTGAACTGTCAGTTCGCAGTGCGATATGCGAGCTGAAATGGGGGTGTCGTTAACTTATGACACTCCCCAGCAGTTCCCATATGGCAGTGTGAACTGCCGTGCATGTCGGGTGCGATGCGGGAACCCACAGTTGATTCGCAGGGTTCTCGCATCGCACTAGTGTGAACCCGCACTTAGTCGCCGCCATCTTGCTACACCCCTGCTCTACAGTAAGGATAAACTGAGAAGGGGGAAAGCGGACATCTTGTTACACCCACTGGAGTTTTCCATTTTACACTTATTTTTACCAGTAAAGTGAGTTTATATAGTGAAATACAGTATTACCACCTGACTGGTTAGATGTTGAATTTAAAAAGCAGCGAACATCTGTCAGATCAGCAAACCTGTGAGGTGAGCAGGGTTGCCGTTGCTTTTAAAATTCAACATCTAACCAGTCAGACGGAGTTCTAAGTACTGTATTTCACTATATAAACTCACTTTACAGTTAAAAATTAGGAAAAAATGCACAACTGTGGTGGGTGTAACAAGATGTCTGCTTTCCCCTTCTCAGTGTATGCTTACTGTAGAGAAGGGCAAGGTGTAGCAAGATGATGGCGGTGACGGAACGTCACCTCCGTTACACATTCTGACGGGTCGGGAAATCCGGCGTCGCGCATGCGCACTCCAGCGGGTAGCCAAATGTGATGGGTCGCCATATGTGACGAAACACCCCTGCCAGGAACAGCACTTCCTCTTTCAGTATGACAACGCTAAGCCCCTCATTCAGAAGCTCTGTGTGTGTGTGTGTGTGTGCGTGTGTGCGTGTGTGCGTGTGTGCGTGTGTGTGTGCGTGTGCGCGCGTGCGCTCTCTCTCTACGTTGGGCTGCCAATAAAGTCTCTTCCTGTAGTCCGGCGATCAACTAAAGCAGTGGTCATCAACCCTGTCCTTCGGGGGGCCCACTAACAGGCCAGGTTTTATGTATTACCTTGGGGAGATGCAGACTATAATACTGCAATCACTGAGCAGCAAATTATATCACCTGTTATGTATTTCAGTTATCTTGCAAACCTGGCCTGTTAGTGGGCCCTGAGGACAGGAGTTGATGACCACTGAACTAAAGGAACTCTCACAGCAGGGTTCAACTTGCAAGGCAGTTGCTTAAGGTTGTCAGCCTTCAACAGGAAATTCTGTTACTGGCTGGATCTCCGGGTAACAAACTTTGCAACAGATTTACGAAAAGTAAGTTGCAAATGAAACGGTACGATGACTAAACAACATACAATATGTGAACTTTTTAAAAACCCCAGGAGCTTCCTGATAAGAAATGTCCCCTGCTTTCCTTTTCACTATTATTGAGATTTCTTCTGTAAACACATTGTAAGGAAGTCATTTTATCAGTTTCCTTGGGGTAGATGTGTACTAGATGAATCCAAGTCACTGGAGCGTAGAACATTTCCAGCCAAGATGTCCATTATGAAAGATGCCCATCAGGAAAGAGGATAATCATATAAAACATATTGAATGAACATGCCTATCAGGAAAGAGGATAATTCCATGAATCATATTGAAAGAACATTGGGAAACATTATAAAGTTGTAAAACCCTTTGAATGCTAATTTATGATTTCCTGCTATGTGTGCAGATTGTAGAGAGCAACCAACTTCAGAGACTTGTGTCAGCAGTTTTCGAAAGAATCTCCTCAATGAGAAGGAGAGAGACTATTTAATCCCAGCAGCACCCAGAAAGCCAGTTATGTACTTTCTCCCTAAAATTCATAAGAGTCTCACCAACCCACCGGGGAGACCAATTATCAGTGGACTAGACTCCATAACCTCAAGAGTTGGAAAGTATATTGATGGCTTCTTACAACCCCTGGTGACGGGTACTCCATCATTCATCAAAGATTCAGCTCAGGTCATTAGAGCCTTGGAGGACTTGGAATGGAGGGATAGTTACATCATGGTCACTGCTGATGTGGCCTCCCTCTACACCATTATTTCCCATCATGATGGTTTAGAAGCCGTCGAGTTGTTTTTGTCCAGAGATAATAGTTTGATCCCCTCTCAGAGGGAGTTTATCTTGAGTTTATTGAATTACGCCATGTCCCACAATTACTTCTGGTTTGGGGGGACTCATTACCTCCAGAGCAGGGGTGTTGCCATGGGCGCGAAATTCGCGCCAAGCATGGCCAATTTATTTATGGCCAAGTGGGAGGAGGACATCGTCTATACTGACAGACGGCCAGAGTTGATCTTCTGGGGTCGCTATATAGACGATGTCCTCCTCCTATGGGATGGCGATCAGGTATCCCTTAACGGATTTATGCAGCACCTTAACAGCAATAGTTTGGGTATTGTTTTGCAACATGAGAGTAGTAATGAAAAAATCCATTTTTTGGATCTTAGTATACAGGTTGTCGATGGTGCCTTTAAGACCACCACCTTCTTTAAAGCGGTTCTGCACTCTGTAAAAAAAATTTTTTTTTAAGGACGTAATATAAAGTATGCTTACCTTTATTAGGGGACTCACCTGTTCCATCTTCCATCTCGATCGCCGCCGGTTTTCGTCCGCTGAAGTTCCTCGTCTTCTTCTTTAGTGCTGGGGGCCATCTTGCCTGTGGGCATGTGAAACCCCACAGGCACTGTTGATGGCCCAGCATGCACCGCCGTTACTCGCGCGTGCGCAGTAACGGCACATCTGCCGACATCTCACGAGATTTCGGCAGATGCGGCCGAAATCTCGGGAGATTTCGGAAGATGTGGCCGAAATCTCGCGAGATTTCGGAAGATGCCCGCACTGACTCCTGGGATCAATGACACCAGATCCCAGGAGACAGTGCGGCGTGACGACGATCGACGCAGAGACCCCGCCCGCCGCCGCAGAGGGAGAAGACAGGAAGTCTTCAATTACAAGGTAAGTAAAAAAAAAAAAAAAAAAAAAAAACATTTCATTTAGTACTCTTTGCCTGATTTGGAAGGCAAAGAGATTTACTAAATGAAATGAGTGCAGAACCACTTTAAGGAGACGGACAGAAATGGGTATATTGGCCTTGGCAGCTGCCATCATCCCTCATGGCTAAAATCCGTACCTAAGAGGCAATTTTTGCGTCTACGGCGGAATTGTACCCTTAAGGAAGATTTTTCAACACAATCGATGATTCTAAAACAAAAATTTGTCGAAAAAGGTTATCGATCTAATGACTTGAATCTGGTCATCAACCATGTAGCTAATATGGATCGCAAGACTATTCTCCATAAGAAAAAAGAACCAGATTCTAGAAAGACTGATTACAACTTCTCCATGGTTACCACATATTCACACCAACATCGTGACATTAAAAAAATCATGACCAAATATTGGGGGGTTCTAAAGAATGATAAAATTCTCGGCCCAGCACTTTCTGAGAGACCACAGGTTATATTCAGAGGGGTTCCCCCTCTGAAACTTCAAATTGCACCCAACATTCTAGATGCCCCCAATAGGGTGTCCTTCTTTCAGAAGTCTAAAGGCTACCACCCTTGCCGCTATTGTAATGTCTGTAAGATCAACATAGACCAAAGCAGAAAGATTTGCCAATTTAAATCTCATGCCACTGGCAGGACTTTCGAAATCGATACTTTTATCACCTGTACCTCTCTAAACGTGGTGTACCTCCTAGTCTGCCCTTGCGGCCTCCAATATGTAGGCCGCACAACAAGAGCCATGCATGTTAGAGTGGGTGAACACATAGCTAATATCAAAAAAGGGTTTCCAAAACACACTGTGTCGAGACACTACGATAAGAACCCTAAAGGGACCATGTTTATAGGTATAGACAGATTCAACCCGCATTGGCGGGGCAGTATGTCCAAATGGGAGATTTCTAAACTCGAAACTTGGTGGATTTACGATCTCAAATGTTACACCCCCTTTGGCATGAATGTTGATTGGGATGTTAACTGCTTCATCAATAACAGCTAATTACTTGCTTTTTTATCTTATATATATATATTTTTTTATATACATCTTTTACATTATATTGTTGGCGGTTGGCGGTCTCTTGTGGGCTGAGTCCGTCTTTGTATGTATATTTACATGTATATTTTTATATATGTTTTCATATATGTTTTATATATATGAAAATAATTTTTTAACACATTCGAGTTTGGATACACCGCAATCCTTATTAAAATTTTTTACGCAATATATGCATGGATGCTTACCAGGCTCACTGACAAGAGAACCTCCTCCTTTATCCTCATGTAATTTGTCGTCTGATTAAGTATATGTATATATATTTTTTAGATTTATAACATTATGAATGTATGTGGCATATACAATCTATGTGCACACACACCATTTTTTTCCCTTTTTTGAGTCAATCAGGAAGGCGTTTTTCTATTTGCCAATTTTATTTCCACATAAAAGTAACCTTGTTTGGTTTTTTCTTTCTATACAATGTTGTCTGCATATCAGGGTTGAGGATGTCATATTAGTGCAGTACCATCATTGGTTGCTTGCACAATGTGGCCCCTTAATTACTGATGATGCCAAATATGCCAGTTTAAATGTATTGTTGCCTTTCCGTCTATCAGATCCAGTGATTACCTTTGGTTTCCTGGATCTGGAACGCAAACATTACTATTATGCGCGTCATTTCCGGCTGTTCCTCCGCCGGATGTGACCTTTGCGGCCGCCGTGGAACGCAATTTTTACTGCGCTTGTGCGCCCATTGCGGTCCACTGTGTGCTCCGTGGTTCGGGCGCATTTGTCGCCGGAACGCATAGTATACTGCGCATGCGCGGACCGTTCCCATCAAGGGTACTGCGCATGCGCGGACGGACTTTCCTCTTCCTGTGTATAGCGACGCACACAAACAAACAGTGTCAGTGGCGCCTGCATTGCAGTGGTTCAAGGTCTATTATTGAAATAGATACTTGGTATGACTCCTCCCCCTGATTTATTAACGCCAGTTGGCGCTCAGGACCACCTGCACTCACAGCTGTTTTTGATCCAAGAATTTGTTTGGCCATCCTATCATAAGGAAGATTGAACCAAGGTATTTACTATATATATCCGCCTACTTGCTGCATTGGCCACGCCTCTGATGATATCCACCATTGGATGAAACATGTCAGGCGGGCTGATGCGAGTATGCGGAACTGTTCTTTTATCCATGCCCTGATGTTTTTACTTTGATGTAAGTAGATTACTAGCAATAAAACTGTTGAACTTCATCTTGCGGGCTTCACTATTGTTATTACTCTCTTCCTTCAACCCGTGGGAGAGCCTTTTTTCTAGCCTACACCAGATTTGGCTGAGTGGACTTGGTCACCAACATTCCATCAAGAATTATTGGATTCGATCTCACCTTTGTGTTCATCAGACTTCCATCCACCTTCTTTATGGCATCACGTGATTAATATCGCCTTCTTTCTGCTTCTATCTGGTAAGCAGATTATAATCACCTTAAGCGGGATTTATGCACCATTTTTTCACCTCAAGAGGGATATATGCACCATTGTTTTGATAGAAGATTTTTTTCTTCACACAGCACCATTTATGTCTGTTGATTGATGGACTGTTATCATTATTTTTTGATCATTGCTCTTCACTTATAGACTTTTTTATTAAGTTTCACTATCACAGCGCCACATTTTGGTTTTTTCATATTATTTTTGTTTGCTGATCAACAAACTGTGTTGGCCGCTTGTTTTCACTCTTGTTTTATAATTAGCGCAGTTATTGTTCACCCTGGTTTTCATCATTACTCCTAATATCTGCCTGTATCGACCCTGGCTTGTCACTTCTGTTTGTTCCTGACCTGCATATCTGTTGACTCCACTTACGTGATTATACTCAACCTGATTGTCAATTACTGACCCGGCTTGCCTGACTTCGCTGATCATCTGCCTGCAGCCCAGCCAGTCTCTGCTGATTATCCGCCTGCTGCCAAGGTAGTCTCTGCTGATCATCTGCCTGCTGCCCAGCCAGTCTCTGCTGATTATCTGCCTTCTGCCAAGCCAGTCTCTGCTGGTGATCTGCCTGCAGCCCAGCCAGTCTCTGCTGATTATCCGCCTGCTGCCAAGGTAATCTCTGCTGATCATATGCATGCAGCCCAGCCAGTCTCTGCTGATTATCCACCTGCTACCAAGGTAGTCTCTGCTGATGATCTGCCTGCTGCCCAGCTGGACTCTGCTGATTATCCGGCTGCCAAGCCTGTCACTGTTGATTATTCGCCTGCTGCCAAGCTAGTCTCTGCTGATCATCCGCCTGCTGCCCAGACAGTCTCTGCTGATCATCCGCCTGCTGCCCAGACAGTCTCTGCTGATTATCCGGCTGCCAAGCCTGTCACTGTTGATTATTCGCCTGCTGCCAAGCTAGTCTCAGCTGACCATCTGCCTGATGCCCAGCCAGTCTCTGATGCTTATTTGCCTGCTGCCAAGCTAGTTTCAGCTGATCATCTGCCTGATGCCCAGCCAGTCTCTGCTGATTATGTGCCTGCTGCCAAGCCAGGACTCCTGTAGCAACCTGTGAAGCTCTGGTGAACTCCATGCCCAAGAGGGTTAAGGCAGTGCTGGAAAATAATGGTGGCCACACAAAATATTGACACTTTGTGCCCAATTTTGACATTTTCACTTAGGGGTGTACTCACTTTTGTTGCCAGCGGTTTAGACATTAATGGCTGTGTGTTGAGTTGTTTTGAGGGGACAACAAATTTACACTGTTATGCAAGCTGTACACTCACTACTTTACATTGTAGCAAGTGTCATTTCTTCAGTGTTGTCACATGAAAAGTTAGAATAAAATATTTACAAAAATGTGATTGGTGTACTTACTTTTGTGAGATACTGTATGTCCAACCTTACTACTCAGCTAAAGTTTGGCCTCGTTGAGACAGTTGCTGGGGTATAGGCAGCCTATGGAAGTGGATGCAGACTTGGTGACTGCACAGACACAGTCGCATGTAAAAATTTGACAACTGCACAGAAGCGGGTGCATGACCCCAAATGCATGCTGTCTGCACAGGAAGTTCCTGAACAAGGGCAGGATCTCCAGTTATTATTTTAATTAAAGCTGCAGATTTAGAAACCTTTTAAAGCTATATTAAGATGGTAAAGGTATGTGAGATGGAGCAAATGTGATAGAGCCCGCCTCATTTCCTGGCTGGAGGATGTCCAACATCATCTAGGCCTTTTTCGTCCCCAGCCTGAGCCTTTCCTTCATTGGGTTTTTGCTCTTTCTATCATAGAGGCTCAGCATAACCTGTGGGTGTTACCTAGGGCAGTGGTCATCAACTCCTGTCCTCAGGGCCCACTAACAGGCCAGGTTCGCAAGATAACTGCAATACATCACAGGTGATATAATTTGCTGCTCAGTGATTGCCGTATTCTAGTCTGCATCTCCCAAGGTAATACATAAAACCGGGCCTGTTAGTGGGCCCTGAGGACAGGGTTGATTACCACTGACCTAGGGCATTCTGCATACAAATCTGTTCCTAAGCAGTCTACTACCCCCCACTAATCCCATCCAGCAAGTCAGCAACCATCTATCAAGGCACCCAAGAGCCAGCTCAGTGCTGCATGAGGGCTGACCAGCAGCAAGCTGAGCTCAGCTCTGCTCACATACTATTTGTTTCACAGATTTCACAGCCCAATCCAAACCTTAACCCTCTATTCACCCAGACCCCCAAAATGCATCAGAACGCTTTTTGGAAATAAAAATAAAACTTATTGTGGAATTTTACCAGTGGAGCCGCACTTTCATCCTCTAATCTCCTTCTATCAATAAAAACCTGAAAGGAGTTCTAATCCTTCCCCACTCTATCCAAAACCGCCAGAAAAAATTGCAATACATATGTATCGCTGGCTCCTGACGACCCCGTGCTATGTGTTTTTCAAAGTTAATATTCCTAAAACTGGGGTTGTCCCGATGCCAGATCCGATACCTGGGGGAGATAAATAAAGCGGCCCGGCGCAACCGGAAGTCAGCGGGCGGAACAGCGGAAGTGGCGCTCCGTGTCGACGTCGGCAGTTGGACATCCCAAGGCCCATCTTGGTACACCCTGCACTCGGCCGCAGTAAGCCAGCAGCGGACATCTTGTTACACCCAGCCCATATAGTTCAGGCTGGGTGTAACAAGATGGCCGCTGCTGCTTTTATGCGGCCGAGTGCAGGGAGTACCAAGATGGGCCGTCGCAGGCAGCCTTTCCTCATGGAATTTCAGTGCCTGCCCATCAGTGCTCATAAATGCCACCTATCAGTGCCCAATGTCTATAAGTGCCGCTCATCAGTGCCAGAGCCACCTATCAATGCCATTTATCAGTGCCAGCCACCTGCCAGTGCCACATGTCAGTGCCAGCCATCAGTACCATCTGTCAGTGCCAGTCATCAGTCAGGATTAGGTGGCACTGACATGCAGCACTAATAGGATTAGGTGGCACTGATGAGCACTATCAGTGCTGCATGTCAGTGCCACCTAATCTGTATTGTAGTTTGAAAACTGTCACATGACATTAAAAAAAAAAGTATCGGTAGGCGGTATCGGCGAGTACTTGAAAAAAAGTATCGGTACTTGTACTCGGTCTCAGGTGGTATCAGGACAACCACAGTTGGGTTTTGGGGTTAATTATGCCAAATTATGGTCTCAGTATCAGTCTAGCTGGAATTGCACCTTGGCCGCAGGTGTCGCTGTCACTGCCGGCAAGTGTGAGAATGCAGTTTAGCTGGGTGTATTGGATACCCTTCTTTCTCTCGGAACCAGCCCAGTGGGAGTATTCATCCTGCCGTGCATTCTGGGAGAAGGTATTTAAGGTACTGAGATCACGTGCTACGGGGTTCCGGTCCAGTGCAGACGATATCTTCTGTCTGTTTGGTCCTGGCCCTCCTGACCAGCCCCCGTGGCCCTCCTGGCCTGGGGTGCGGATCCATGCAATTTCGAGTCTCGGGGCTGGATAGCCCGAGGCGAAGCAACTGCAGGGACAGGCCTGAATGGATTTTGGGGCCCAATTGTCCAAAAGTGGTCCGGTGCCGTCTCAGCTAGGAGAGGCCCAGTAACTGGAGAAGCATCCAGGGGAGGACTCTTCGGGAGAGAGCCATGCGCTAAGGCTGGCTTCTCAGAAGGAGCCTGGAGGCTCAGTTGAAGGACACTAAATGGATTTACACTCATACGGTATCGCGGACCAGCTGCAAGGTACTGGTACCGTATGATAGCTAACTAAATTTGTCTGAGTCCCTCAGTTACAACTGTGGCAGAGACTTTCTTCTCAAGTGTTCTACATCCAAGTCTGTGGCAGAGACTTTGCTTTACCTAACGCTCCGCCGGCTGCTAGGCCTAGTGAGAGGAGGTCTATCCGGTGGTTGTGAGAATCCCGCTGTGAAACGGTAATTCTCTGGATTTCTAGAGTGAGAGATTTTCTATCTTAGCAGTTCCAAAGGTACCTGAACTTTCCTCCTAACCCTCTACCCTACATTTAAGAGACTGTTTTATCTTTTTGAATAAATAACCAAAAAAAGTAAGATAAAGTGTCAGTTTCTACATTTCTTTGGGCCATCTACCACGGGAACCCTAGACGGAGGCGAGGTGAAGAAGGTAACGGTAAGCCCAATAAAAACCAGCAGCTCCTTCGGGGGTTAGTGCTACACATACATAATTACAGCAACAAGTAGATGAGAAGTGGAGGGTTGTAAAGCTCATTCACACTAGTGGTTGAGAAGCTATAAAACCACCTGATTGAACAGCTTTTCGACCCCCCCCCCCCCCAACTGCTTCCCCTTTAGCTGCAGAGGCAGGGTCCGGGGATGTACAGATGCTTTCCTTCGTGGCTGCGGCAGGAATTAAACCCTGTTGCATTCAGCAGGTGTAGGGCCCACTGAGCACGACCCTTTCACAGTGGAATGCATACAATTTTGGCACACTAGTGTGGGGGTTCAAGGGGTTAAAGCAGGTGTTGAGGAGGCAATACAGTACCTCCTTACTGTCTGTCAAAAGCTCTCTGAAGAGTGATCCAAATGTAAATTGCTCTTCAGAGATCAAAGCACTTGTGAACGAGTCCTTAGTTTAAATATGGCAACTTTGGGGTCATGAAGCTTTTTTTTTTTTTTTTTTTAATCATTATTATCTGGGCAAGGTCATGCACTTATGTCTTCTGCAGACAGAGCATGCATATGAGTCAGAAGACACGTGGAAGGAAATCACAAGACTATTATTCCAGTATACGGGTGTCTGCAAAGTAAAAACAGATTTAGGATAGCTTTAGACAAATGTATGACATACCATCTAATGTGCTTCTGTAGGCAGATTACAGCGACCTGCTGGAACCTCCTAAAAACTGTCTCCAATCGATTTTACATAACCCCCGATTAAAGTAAACCAACAATCAAAATCCTGATCCATTGATTAGAATAAGGACATGAAAAATGCACAACCGGAGGTCACCTTTAGGGAAATGATTAGCTGCAGAGATATAGGCAACTGAAGTTATGCGCACCTTGATTTTTACAGTAAAAGTCAAAACTGTCCTTGCCCCTTTGACCATATGGCCCTTTAACTGGAATCTATCATTAAACTCCTGTTATACTTAAAGTCAGGGCTTGACAAATTTGCTTGGAATCTAGGAGCCAGCTAAAAAAGTTAGGAGCCAGGTTTTTTTTAACGACGACAACGACTGACAGGTGGCACTGGGCACCGTAGGACGTCCTGCCAGAACCTTGCTCCTGCGCGCCCCCTGGGGTGCGCACTCGGGAACATCCGTGACCGCCAGGTCCCGAGGACCCGGCGCATCGCGGTAAACGGCCACGATCACATGTACACAACGGTTCCTCCCTCCCCTCTCTGTATTGATCGGTACAGTGAGAGGGGAGAAGCTGAGAGGGGGGAGAGACGGGACCAGCGCTGTGGGCTGGATGTGTAGTGCCCACAGCGCTGGTCAGTGACAGCTACACTGCCAGCACTGTGCAATACTCTGCCAGCACTGTGCAATACTCGCCAATAAATTTTAATAGAAACAAAGAATTTTTATTTTTTACCGAATTTTCAGTATTTTTTGATTTATAGCGCAAAAAATAAAAATAAACAGCGGTGATTAAATACCACCAAAAGAAAGCTCTATTTGTGTGAAAAAAAAGGACAAAAAATTAATTTGGGTACAGTGTTGCATGACTGAGAAATTGTCATTCAAAGTGTGAGAGCACCGAAAGCTGAAAAGTGCCCAGTGGTTAACATTGCATTAGCATTGTTAGAGGTGTTGCAATACAAGATGGCGCCATATTACAGAAGGATTTCAGAAGGCCGCAAAGCCGCAGCCTAAATTTCTGGCCGGCGCGGCACAATGCGATCGCACGGCGGGGGTCGGGGTCCACAGGTTGACGGGGTACCGCAGCTGTGTCGCCCCAGGCGCCAGGACCCCAATTTTAGTCGCAATTGCAACCGGGCGATCGGGGTTTGTCGAGCCCTGCTTAAAGTGAAATTAAAAGCATTTTTTTTTTCTTTTGAAATAAATTTTTTTTTTTATACTTACCTGCTCTGTGCAGCGATATTGTACAGAGATGTCCCTTTCCTCCTCTTTGGCATTCCCCTGCTGACGCTGTCCGCTCCTCCCTCTCCAGGTGCCTTCGCAGCAAGCTGAGTGAGAAGAAGAAGGTACCCATTTGCCCGCGCTCCCGAGCCAGGCTGTGTGCATTCATAGACACACAGAGCACCGCTAGGCTACGCCCCTCGCTCCTCACTGGAGTTTGATTCACAACAGAAGAAGTCTATGGATCCTGCAGCTTTCAGTGTCTCCTCTAAGATAAAGAAGTGAGAGGCGCTACATCGAGGCAGCGCTAGAGTAGTAAAGCAGAACTTCGCTCTCTCAATCAACATTTACTTTTTTTAATCGTTAACCACCTCCCGTCCATGCTATAGCCGAATGACGGCTACAGCGCGGACCTACTTTACCGGGAGGGGGCGTCCATAGACGTCCTCCCGTGCTCCAGCGGCCTGCACGCCCCCTACAGTGCGCACGCTGTGCGCTCTGTGATCATTGGGTCTGTGAGACTCGGCTGATCACAGATCGGAGTAAGGGGTCGATCCCGACCCCTTACCACGTGATCAGCTGTCAGCCAATGACAGCTTATCATGTGATGTAAACAAAGCCGGTAATCTGCTATTTTTTCTCCTCATGCTGGTAGCATGAGGAGAAAAAAAAAAAAGCAGATCACCGGCGGCTGTGAGAGGGACATCGGTCCTGATCGTGGAGAGCCTCTGCCGAGGCTTCTGTGCCTCGTACCAGCATCCACAGTACACACCCATTAGTGCCACCTATAAATGTCACCAATCAGTGCCTCATCACCCGTGCTGCCTATCAATACCACCTACCAGTGCCCATTAGTGCCACCTACCAGTGCCCATTAGTGACATCTATCAGTGCCCATCAGTGTCGCCTTATCTGTGCCTATCAGTGCAGTCCATCAGTGCCCATCAGTGCAGCCTCATCAGCGAATATCAATGAAGGAGAAAAATTACCCGTTTGCAAAATTTTATAACAAACTATGAAACATGTTTGTTTTTTTTTCTCCAAAAATTTCTGTTTTTTTTTTGTTTGTTTAGCAAAAAATAAAAACCCAAGTGGTGATTAAATACCACCAAAAGAAAGCTTTTGTGTAAAAAAAAAAATTAGTACAGTGTTGTATGACCGCGCAATTGTCATTCAAAGTGTGACAGCGCTGAAAGCTAAAAATTGGTCTGGGCAGGAGGGGGGTTTAAGTGCCCAGTAAGCAAGTGGTTACTTCCTGGTTTCCAGCCTAGGCAAATGATATCATATACCCCAGGAGGAGTCTTCCAGAGGGGAGGAGGGGTTTTCTCAGCTAAGCACACCCGCCTGCCTGCATGCGTGAGCTAAGGGCAGATCAATTTCAGGAAGTAAATGCTACATGAATCATCTCAAGGTGGCCATGGCCATAAATGCTAGGGGCTTTTTTTAAGTGATTTCTCAGCAAAATAAAGCACAGAGACATGGATGGATGGGGGGGTTTGCTTTGAATATTAAAAACGAATTAAAGGGATTAACCTCAGATATATATATAAAAGTCTAAATTCTTATGGATTCTTTGGGAAAACATAGTTACATGCTTTTAAATGGGAGGAAAATCTTGGAGAAGAACTCTCCCCTGAACAATGGAAAATCATAAGGTCCCATGCAGCCAAAAGCTCTATAAGGAAAACACTTATAAGGTACTATTCTTTTGGTACATGACACCATCTCGCTTACATGCTATATATCCATCGGCCTCAGATCGCTGCTGGAAATGTCTCCGAGACCGGGGCACGTTATTCCACATCTACTGGCATTGCCCATCTTTACAGCCTTATTGGCGCTCGGTCCGGGGGCCTCCGCCGTTGGTTATTTGAGGCAGATATCCCTTTTTCTCCTTGGCTTTTTTTTTATTGAGACTCCTCCCTCCTAAACTACCCGGGTTAGCCAAAAAATTAACCACACATATTCTAATATACATGTGCAATTCGTTTCGTTTTTTTTTAGTTTTTCGTTATTTTCGTTCATTCGTTTTCGTACGAATGAACGAACGATTCGCTAAAAATTTTAACGAATCGTTCGAATCGAACGAATCCGAAAATAACGAAAATCCGAAAAAAAAAGAATTAGAAACAACGAATGAAGAAAATCCGAAAAACGAAAACAGGAACAACGAAAATGAAAATGAACGAAAAAATTCGTACATTCGTAACTTTTTTTTTTGTTGAATTGGTAATTTTCCGTGTCCCCTTACAATGGCGCTGCTTAACGTGCCTCGAATAGATTGAACGAAAAAAATTCGTACATTCGTAACTTTTTTTTTTTTTTTTTTTTTCGATTCGTAATTTTTCATGTCCCTTACAATGGCGCTGCTTAACGTGCTTCGAATGGATTAAACGAAAAAATTCGTACATTCGTAACTTTTTTTTTCGATTCGTAATTTTCCGTGTCCCTTAAAATGGAATAATAGCATACACATTACATAACATTATGAATTATGCTCCGATTACGAATGTACGAATAAATACGAATGCGTCCGAATTTCGAATAAACAAATAAACGAAAATTAAACTAACGAAAAAACGAATCAACGAAAAAATAACTCTAACGAAAATACGAATCGTTACGAATACGAACACCGACGACTTACGAATTTACAAATCGTTACGAATCAACGGAAACGAAAAAAACGAAACGAAAATAAACTAATTTTTTTGTTGTGCACATGTCTATATTCTAACGATGGTGAGATGTTTAATCGCCCACCACTGGAAAAAAACGGAACCCCCGCCCGAATAGCTGATAGGGTGGATCGCCATAATGCGATATGGGAGCCCTGGTACCTCCGGATGGACCTCCCTTGATATCTGGGGATTTCTCTCTTCCCGCAAGATGGAGCCTTTGAGCCCAGGAGTGACGAGCCCAGCTGGTTGATTTAATCTGTATTTTTGTTTTAGCCTTTTCTTTCTTTTCATGGATATGCAGGCTACGCTATTATAAGCTATCAATATGCTGATATAGTGTGTTTGATTGTGGTACCCTCACTTTACTATTTATTATTATTATTATTATACAGGTTTTATATAGCGCCAACAGTTTGCGCAGCGCTTTACAAAATGAGGGCAGACCAGAGGTGGGGGACTCGAGTCATATGACTTGACTCGAGTCAGACTCGAGTCACCTTTTTTAGGACTTGCGACTTGCTTGACAGAATTAAATAAATGACTCGACTTGACTTTGACTTGCAACTAATGACTTACGACTTGACTTTGACTTGGGCTATATGACTTGCAACTTGCAATGACTTGCAATGACTTGGCACCGGGGATTGGTGGGCGAACCGGCAGGGGTAAGGCTGCAAAGAGGGAAAGTGCATCTGTCAGATTCAGTGTCTGATGTCGGAGATGGGTGGGCCAATATTCGCTTTCAGCCTCCTGACTCCGCCCCACAAACAGAGAGCCGCCCTGTCCCTCCCTGACACCGCCTACCACACCAGCACATCCCTGCTCCTCCACCAGACTCCAGCCGTCAGAGACCGGAACCCTTCCCCTCCTCCTGACTCCGCCCACAACAGAGCGGCACCCGGCCCCTCCTCCTGACTTAGGCCACTAGAGAGCGGCACCCGACCCCTCCTCCTGACTCCACCCACCACAGAGCGGCACCCGGCCCCTCCTCCTGAGTCCGCCCACCATAGAGCGGGATATTCCAGTGTCATGAGGGGTCGGGTGAGATTGGTGCTCTGCAGCGGACTGAGGAGGGTGGATGCCAAGGCCCCCAGGAGGGCCAAGAGTAGTGTGGTAGCCCCCGCGGTGCCGAACCGGATCCTCAACCTGCAGGCCATGAACTCTAGGTGCGGGCAGTGGAGAACGCTGTGAGGGAGCCCATCGTCACCAAGACTGGGGAGATCGTTGGAGAGCTGCAGAGGTGAGTGGCTAAAACTGCCAGCATGGCCTTAGTGACAAGGGAATACAACTGCCAGCATTTACTGAGTGACAGGGGGACTACAACTCCCAGCATTTACTGAGTGACAGGGGGACTACAACTCCCAAGGTGGTCAGGGTGACTAGAACTACAACTGCCAGTATGACCATAATGACAGGGGAACTACAACTCCCAGCATATTCTGAGTTGCAGGGAAATTAGAAGTTCCTGTATGCAACGCACTCCTGAACCTCGCACTCTGTATATAAACGCACTCCTGAACCTCGCACTCTGTATATAAACGCACTCCTGAACCTCGCACTATGTATATAAACGCACTCCTGAACCTCGCACTCTGTATATAAACGCACTCCTGAACCTCGCACTCTGTATATAAACGCACTCCTGAACCTCGCACTCTGTACATAGCGCATTTCTGAACCTCGCACTCTGTACATAGCGCATTTCTGAACCTCACACTCTGTACATAGCGCATTTCTTAACCTCGCACTCTGTACATAGCGCATTTCTGAACCTCACACTCTGTACATAGCGCATTTCTGAACCTCACACTCTGTACATAGCGCATTTCTGAACCTCACACTCTGTACATAGCGCATTTCTGAACCTCACACTCTGTACATAGCGCATTTCTGAACCTCACACTCTGTACATAGCGCATTTCTGAACCTCACACTCTGTACATAACGAACTCCTAAACCTCTCACTCTGTACATAATGCACTCCTGAATCCTTCCACACTTTGTGTAACACACTTTTCCATAGTGTGTGCAAAACCATTTGCAAAATTGCTTTTTATTCATTTTTTTAAATGATTGTACTGGGGTTTGTGTCTGTGCGACTCTTGCTTGTGGCAGAGCAATCAAAGCAGGAAGCCCTTTTTTTCTCCAAAAATTTCTGTTTTTTTTTGTTTGTTTAGCAAAAAATAAAAACCCAAGTGGTGATTAAATACCACCAAAAGAAAGCTTTTGTGTAAAAAAAAAAAATTAGTACAGTGTTGTATGACCGCGCAATTGTCATTCAAAGTGTGACAGCGCTGAAAGCTAAAAATTGGTCTGGGCAGGAGGGGGGTTTAAGTGCCCAGTAAGCAAGTGGTTACTTCCTGGTTTCCAGCCTAGGCAAATGATATCATATACCCCAGGAGGAGTCTTCCAGAGGGGAGGAGGGGTTTTCTCAGCTAAGCACACCCGCCTGCCTGCATGCGTGAGCTAAGGGCAGATCAATTTCAGGAAGTAAATGCTACATGAATCATCTCAAGGTGGCCATGGCCATAAATGCTAGGGGCTTTTTTTAAGTGATTTCTCAGCAAAATAAAGCACAGAGACATGGATGGATGGGGGGGTTTGCTTTGAATATTAAAAACGAATTAAAGGGATTAACCTCAGATATATATATAAAAGTCTAAATTCTTATGGATTCTTTGGGAAAACATAGTTACATGCTTTTAAATGGGAGGAAAATCTTGGAGAAGAACTCTCCCCTGAACAATGGAAAATCATAAGGTCCCATGCAGCCAAAAGCTCTATAAGGAAAACACTTATAAGGTACTATTCTTTTGGTACATGACACCATCTCGCTTACATGCTATATATCCATCGGCCTCAGATCGCTGCTGGAAATGTCTCCGAGACCGGGGCACGTTATTCCACATCTACTGGCATTGCCCATCTTTACAGCCTTATTGGCGCTCGGTCCGGTGGCCTCCACCGTTGGTTATTTGAGGCAGATATCCCTTTTTCTCCTTGGCTTTTTTTTTATTGAGACTCCTCCCTCCTAAACTACCCGGGTTAGCCAAAAAATTAACCACACATATTCTAATATACATGTGCAATTCGTTTCGTTTTTTTTTAGTTTTTCGTTATTTTCGTTCATTCGTTTTCGTACGAATGAACGAACGATTCGCTAAAAAATTTTAACGAATCGTTCGAATCGAACGAATCCGAAAATAACGAAAATCCGAAAAAAAAGAATTAGAAACAACGAATGAAGAAAATCCGAAAAACGAAAACAGGAACAACGAAAATGAAAATGAACGAAAAAATTCGTACATTCGTAACTTTTTTTTTTGTTGAATTGGTAATTTTCCGTGTCCCTTACAATGGCGCTGCTTAACGTGCCTCGAATAGATTGAACGAAAAAATTCGTACATTCGTAACTTTTTTTTTTTTTTTTTTTCGATTCGTAATTTTTCATGTCCCTTACAATGGCGCTGCTTAACGTGCTTCGAATGGATTAAACGAAAAAATTCGTACATTCGTAACTTTTTTTTTTTCGATTCGTAATTTTCCGTGTCCCTTAAAATGGAATAATAGCATACACATTACATAACATTATGAATTATGCTCCGATTACGAATGTTACGAATGTACGAATAAATACGAATGCGTCCGAATTTCGAATAAACAAATAAACGAAAATTAAACTAACGAAAAAACGAATCAACGAAAAAATAACTCTAACGAAAATACGAATCGTTACGAATACGAACACCGACGACTTACGAATTTACAAATCGTTACGAATCAACGGAAACGAAAAAAACGAAACGAAAATAAACTAATTTTTTTGTTGTGCACATGTCTATATTCTAACGATGGTGAGATGTTTAATCGCCCACCACTGGAAAAAACGGAACCCCCGCCCGAATAGCTGATAGGGTGGATCGCCATAATGCGATATGGGAGCCCTGGTACCTCCGGATGGACCTCCCTTGATATCTGGGGATTTCTCTCTTCCCGCAAGATGGAGCCTTTGAGCCCAGGAGTGACGAGCCCAGCTGGTTGATTTAATCTGTATTTTTGTTTTAGCCTTTTCTTTCTTTTCATGGATATGCAGGCTACGCTATTATAAGCTATCAATATGCTGATATAGTGTGTTTGATTGTGGTACCCTCACTTTACTATTTATTATTATTATTATTATACAGGTTTTATATAGCGCCAACAGTTTGCGCAGCGCTTTACAAAATGAGGGCAGACCAGAGGTGGGGGACTCGAGTCATATGACTTGACTCGAGTCAGACTCGAGTCACCTTTTTTAGGACTTGCGACTTGCTTGACAGAATTAAATAAATGACTCGACTTGACTTTGACTTGCAACTAATGACTTACGACTTGACTTTGACTTGGGCTATATGACTTGCAACTTGCAATGACTTGCAATGACTTGGCACCGGGGATTGGTGGGCGAACCGGCAGGGGTAAGGCTGCAAAGAGGGAAAGTGCATCTGTCAGATTCAGTGTCTGATGTCGGAGATGGGTGGGCCAATATTCGCTTTCAGCCTCCTGACTCCGCCCCACAAACAGAGAGCCGCCCTGTCCCTCCCTGACACCGCCTACCACACCAGCACATCCCTGCTCCTCCACCAGACTCCAGCCGTCAGAGACCGGAACCCTTCCCCTCCTCCTGACTCCGCCCACAACAGAGCGGCACCCGGCCCCTCCTCCTGACTTAGGCCACTAGAGAGCGGCACCCGACCCTCCTCCTGACTCCACCCACCACAGAGCGGCACCCGGCCCCTCCTCCTGAGTCCGCCCACCATAGAGCGGGATATTCCAGTGTCATGAGGGGTCGGGTGAGATTGGTGCTCTGCAGCGGACTGAGGAGGGTGGATGCCGAGGCCCCCAGGAGGGCCAAGAGTAGTGTGGTAGCCCCCGCGGTGCCGAACCGGATCCTCAACCTGCAGGCCATGAACTCTAGGTGCGGGCAGTGGAGAACGCTGTGAGGGAGCCCATCGTCACCAAGACTGGGGAGATCGTTGGAGAGCTGCAGAGGTGAGTGGCTAAAACTGCCAGCATGGCCTTAGTGACAAGGGAATACAACTGCCAGCATTTACTGAGTGACAGGGGGACTACAACTCCCAGCATTTACTGAGTGACAGGGGGACTACAACTCCCAAGGTGGTCAGGGTGACTAGAACTACAACTGCCAGTATGACCATAATGACAGGGGAACTACAACTCCCAGCATATTCTGAGTTGCAGGGAAATTAGAAGTTCCTGTATGCAACGCACTCCTGAACCTCGCACTCTGTATATAAACGCACTCCTGAACCTCGCACTCTGTATATAAACGCACTCCTGAACCTCGCACTATGTATATAAACGCACTCCTGAACCTCGCACTCTGTATATAAACGCACTCCTGAACCTCGCACTCTGTATATAAACGCACTCCTGAACCTCGCACTCTGTATATAAACGCACTCCTGAACCTCGCACTATGTATATAAACGCACTCCTGAACCTCGCACTCTGTATATAAACGCACTCCTGAACCTCGCACTCTGTACATAGCGCATTTCTGAACCTCGCACTCTGTACATAGCGCATTTCTGAACCTCACACTCTGTACATAGCGCATTTCTTAACCTCGCACTCTGTACATAGCGCATTTCTGAACCTCACACTCTGTACATAGCGCATTTCTGAACCTCACACTCTGTACATAGCGCATTTCTGAACCTCACACTCTGTACATAGCGCATTTCTGAACCTCACACTCTGTACATAGCGCATTTCTGAACCTCACACTCTGTACATAGCGCATTTCTGAACCTCACACTCTGTACATAGCGCATTTCTGAACCTCACACTCTGTACATAACGAACTCCTAAACCTCTCACTCTGTACATAATGCACTCCTGAATCCTTCCACACTTTGTGTAACACACTTTTCCATAGTGTGTGCAAAACCATTTGCAAAATTGCTTTTTATTCATTTTTTTAAATGATTGTACTGGGGTTTGTGTCTGTGCGACTCTTGCTTGTGGCAGAGCAATCAAAGCAGGAAGCCCGAGTTTGGTTTAACTACACCCCATAAGCCACTCCCACTCATAATCATTAGGCCATACCGTTTTTTTGCCACGGCGTGCGTAGGGACACTTCCTGCCTCAAGTGTCCCTCATTCTGAAATTCAAAAGTTGGGAGGTATGCACTACCACTAACCACTAACCCACTAACCGCAAGCCGCCATCTGCCTACCTGATCAGCGTGTCATTCAGACAGACGGTGGCCATTGCAGTGTTCAAAAGCCACCCCTCCTCATCTGTGATAGGCGGAACACTCAATTTCACAGCAGGCAGTGTTCAGCCTATCATGGACATCCTCTCATCCTTGTCTGTGTTATGAGGATGAGCGGATGTCCATGATAGGTGGAACACTGAATGCTGGGAGATTGTTACGTCTATCACAGATGAGGAGGAGGTGCGGCTTTTGAATGCTGGAATGGCCGCCGGGACGCCGCCGGTCAGGTACATGGCTGACAGGCACAGTGAAGCATGGTCACAGTGAGACACGGGTACAGTTATGGAATTGGGCACAGTGAAGCATGGGCACAGTGAGACACTGGTACAGTGAGGCATTGGGCACAGTGAAGCACAGGCACAAGTAAAGAACGGGCACAGTGAGACATGGGCACAGTGAGACATGGGCACAGTGAGACACGGGCACAGTGAGGCACTCATTAACTCATTTAAAGGTGGAAATGGGGTAGATTAGTATTTTGACTTGATTTGTGACTTGACCAAAATAAATGACTTGACTTGACTTGCTTGACTTCTAGCAGTGACTCGACTTGACTTGCTTGCTTTTCGCCACAGTAACTTGGGACTTGCTTGTGACTTGAAGGTTAAGACTTGAGACTTGCTTATGACTTGCACATGTGTGACTTACTCCCATGTCTGGGGCAGACATTACAGTTACATTACAATTTGGTACAAGAGGAATCAGAGGGCCCTGCTCATTAGAGCTTACAATCTAAAAAGGAAGGGTCAATTGATACAAAAGGTAATAGCTGTGGGGGGATGAGCTGATGAAGGAAGTAAAACAGTGTTAGTTAGAAGTAGGATAGGCTTCTTTAACCACTTCATTACCCGGCTATAGTCATATGACGTCCACAAGCTGGATCTCCCATCCTGGGTGGACGTCATATGAAGTCCTACCATTCCTGGACGCTGCAGCGTCGCTCGGGACCCGGTGCGCATGCCCGGCGGCCGCGATGTCCGCCAGGCACCCGCGATTGCTCGGGAAAACAGCGGGACCGTGAAGCTGTGTGTGTAAACACACAGCTCTACTTCCTGTCAGTGGAGAGGAGACCGATGGTGTGTTCCCAGTACGGAGGAACACCGATCGGTCTCCTCCCCTTGTGAGTCCCCTCCCCCCACAGTTAGAATCACTCACATAGGGAACATATTAATCCCTGCAGCGCCCCCTAGTGTTAACCCCTTCCCTTCCAGTCACATTTACACAGTAATCACTGCAATTTTATAGCAACGAACGCTGTGTAAATGTGAATGGTCCCAAAAATGTGTCAAAAGTGTCCGAAGTGTCCGCCGCAATGTCCCAGTCACGAAAAAAAATCGCAGATCGCCTCCATTACTAGTAAAAAAAAAAAAAATGCAATAAATTATCCCCTATTTTGTAGACGCTATAACTTTTGCGCAAACCAATCTATATTTGCTTATTGCGATTTTTTTTACCAAAAATATGTAGAAGAATACGTATCGGCCTAAACTGAGTAAAAAAATTGTTTGTTTTTTTAAAAATGGGATATTTATTATAGCAAAAATAGCAAAATTGTCGCTCTTCTTTTGTTTATAGCGCAAAAAATAAAAACCGCAGAGGTGATCAAATACCACCAAAAGAAAGCTCTATTTGTGGGAAAAAAAAGGACGTCAATTTTGTTTGGGTGCAACGTCGCACGACCGTGCAATTGTCAGTTAAAGCGACGCAGTGCCGAATTGCAAAAAGTGCTCTGGTAAGGAAGGGGGTAAAATCGCCCGGTGCTGAAGTGGTTAAAGAGAAGGATTTTCAGGGTTTGTCTAAAGATGGATAGATTAGGGAACAGTTGGACAGATTGGGGTAGGGAGTTCCAACGGATGGGAGAAGCTTTGGAGAAATCCTTGAGGAGGTGACAAGGGAGCTAGAAAGCAGGAGGTCTTGGGATGACCGAAGAGAGCGGCTTGGTTGGTATTTTGGGACTAGGTTAGTGATGTAGCTGGGGGAAGAGTTATGGACGGCCTTGTAAATTATTGTTAGTACTTTGAATTTTATTAGTTGGGTGAGTGCATGCCAGTGGAGGGATTGGCAGAGAGGGGTGGAGGACACTGAATGGTTGGTAAGGTGGATGAGTCTTGCAGTGACATTCATTATGGACTGAAGGGGGCATAGTCTATGTAAAGGTGATCCAATGAGGAGGGAGTTAAAGTAGTCGAGGCGAGAGATAATTTTAGTACTATGTTGTCATCCTTCTCTGAGATACACTCTAGATTCTTATGTTAACAGGCTATATCTCCTCTTAGTTTCTTGTTGGAAGCTTGTATGCTATCCAGAGAAAGTACATTTTTTATTTTTTATTTTTCTCTTCTATTTTTGTATTGAAAAATATAAAAACTTAATAAAAATTGTCAATTGTAAAAAAAATTTTTTTTATTTAATTGCGTTTTTAGTTTGTGGTGCTCAGACACAGTGTGGTTCTGCTTTAAGGTAAAAAAAAATGTAGAGTTTAGAACCACTTAGATCACCCAGCAGTGCGATTCCCCCTCCCCCACTCCAAGGGTTAATTGCTCATTTAGTGTAGGGCAAGGATCTCCAAACTTTTCAGTACGAGGGCCACATTGTATATTTTACAAAGATTCACGGGCCAAAACACAATCAGTTTTATAAATTAATAAATACAATTTTAATGAATGCTAATGCTTTACTTAGAGCTTTTTTTTTTTTTTTTTTTCCGTAATCAGCGTGATATGATTCAGAATAACAGAGAAATATCTTCAGTAAAACGAAGCATAGAAATTCTAAATAAACTTCAGCCAGTAATAACGGTCCAACAAAAATACACCAAGTCTGCACCCTGCATTTCTCATCCCCAGTGCCCTTTAAATCAGGGTCTTCATCAAAATCCCCCTTTACATCAGTGTACCCATCAGAGTCCCCATAACATCACAGTCAATGTGATGTCAGAGTTCCTCCTTACATCAGTGTACCCATCAGAACCCCCCTTAAAACAGAGTCCCCCTTACACCAGGGTCCCCATCAGAGTTCCCTTTACATCAGAGTCCACGTCAGAGTTCCTCCGTACTTCAGTGTACCCATCAGAACCCCCTTAAAACAGAGTCCCCCTTACATCAGGTTCCCCATAAAAGTTCTCTTTACATCACAGTCCACAGCAGAGTTCCTCCTTACATAAGTGTAACCATCAGAACCCCCCTTAAAACAGAGTCCCCCTTACACCAGGGTCCCCATTAGAGTCCCCTTTACATCACAGTCCACATCAGAGTTCCTCCTTACATCAGTGTACCCATCAGAACCCCCCTTAAAACAGAGTCACCCTTACATCAGGTTCCCCATAAAAGTTCTCTTTACATCACAGTCCACATCAGAGTTCCTCCTTACATAAATGTACCCATCAAAACCCCCTTAAAACAGAGTCCCCCTTACACTAGGGCCCCCATTAGAGTTCTCTTTACATCACAGTCCACATCAGAGTTCCTCCTTACATCAGTGTACCCATCAGAACCCCCTTAAAACAGAGTTCCTCCTTACATCAGTGTACCCATCAGAACCCCCTTAAAACAGAGTCCCCCTTACATCAGGGTCCCCATCAGGATCCCCTTTACATCACAGTCCACGTCAGAGTTCCTCCTTACATCAGTGTACCCATCAGAACCCCCCTTAAAACAGAGTCCCCCTTACATCAGTGTACCCATCAGAACCCCCTTTAAAACAGAGTCCCCCTTACATCAGGGTCCCCATAAAAGTTCTCTTTACATCATAGTCCACATCAGAGTTCCTCTTTACATAAGTGTACCCACCAGAACCCCCCTTAAAACAGAGCCCCCTTACACCAGGGTCCCCATCAGAGTTCCCTTTACATCACAGTCCACATCAGAGTTCCTCCTTACATCAGTGTACCCATCAGAACCCCCCTTGAAACAGAGTCCCCCTTACATCAGGGTCCCCATCAGGATCCCCTTTACATCACAGTCCATGCATGTCAGAGTTCCTCTGTACTTCAGTGTACCCATCAGAACCCCACTTAAAACAGAGTCCCCCTTACCTCAGGGTCCCCATTAGAGTTCCATTTACATCACAGTCCACGTCAGAGTGCCTCCTTACATCAGTGTACCCATCAGAACTTACCTCATCAGAGTCCTCCTTATCAGAATCCATTTCAAGCCCCCCCCCCCCACATCAGACTCCTCCTTTTATCATAATCCACATCAGACTCTCACCTTACGGAGACTGTGCACATTGGTTGTGGGCTGAATAAAACCTTGCAGTGGCCTACATGTGGCCTGTGGGCCATAGTTTGGAGACGCCTGGTCTAGGGGGTGATGAATAATCTGAATGAATTACCCTTTTATTAAGGAGCTTCCTCTTCACTGTACAACTGGTCCCCTGAAGCCACTCCTTTTTACTGCTTGACCGGTCACAATTCTCCAATGTCAACACGTACAATGCAGGAGCAGCGGTGAGGTGAGGGGCTTATCCACATTCTGTGAACATTGGAGAGTGAAGAAGGGCGCCAATGACAGGGTTGAGCTCAAGCATGTTTGGATCCTAATCTGAACCCACATTCCCTCCAGGAAGCTTTCATCTGTACTGTGCCAATCATAAGCTGCCAATGTATTCCCTGTCCCGCAGTGGCACATATACAACAAGTACGTATATTAGTAGCAATCATTGTAGTAGCGGCATACCTCCCAACTTTTTTGCGATGGGAATGAGGGACACCTATCAGCAAAAGTATGCAGGCATAGGACACACCCCTTGCCACGCCCCCTTAAAGAAGAATTGTACAAAAAACAAGATTGGTTATACCCACAAGTGCTTTTTTTTACCACTACTATTCCTTTATATTGGCTTTTGTAATTCACAAATGCAGCAATTTAGAGATTAGATGAAAGGTTTAGGGCTGGAAAACACTTTTTGATAGATAAAAAGTGCATTTTATTATCAACTCTAAAGATCAGACTGAAATGAGGGACAAACGAGGAGGAATGAGGGACAGAGGGACATTGCTCCAAATCAGGGACAGTTGGGAGCTATGGTAGCGGTGTCTACTATAGCGATTTCCAGCTTCCTTAGGGAATCACACAGCTTTGGCACATATATACTTACATTAACTATGTAAAAAATATTCATACAGTACCTGAACTTCAGCTTGAAATTCATCACACGTGTTACAATCTGATTGTACACCTTCCTTTAGATCTAACAAATATGTATTACAAGTGCCTCTGCTTGATTGGAGACAAACTGATTGGATGGTTCCTGACATTTACAGGAAAAGCTGAGATTTACATCTAATTTACATCTTATTTCAGCTTCCTTCCTCTCTGTATCTACAGTCTGTTTTGATATGAAGGTTTCTGTTTATTTTATCAGGTGCCCCGTTGGAATCACAGAAGTAATACCTCCTGGGGAGCATTGGCAGTTTGGAAAAGTCACATATTTAGGGACTTTTTTGAGGTAGTTGCAGTACCGTCTTGCCACCTGAGGGAGCACTGGTGTGCATACAGAAATAATGCCAATAACACAGGTATGGTAGTAGCCCTGTGTATGCTCCAATTCTGGGAATGCAGTTCTGGCACCTCCAGCACTGAATGTATGTAATGGCAAGGGGTGTGGGGTGTGCTGGAGGGTCAATTGATTCTGACTGCTGGTGAATCTATTGTCTCAATTTCTGGGGGTTCAATTATTGCTTGGAGAGGTCTACTGTTGGAGGGGGGGGTACTGATTCTGGCTGCTAGCATATGTATTGTTGCTGGGGGTATATTGTTGTTGCAGGGGATCTATTGTTGCTGGGGAGGGGGGGCTCTATTGTTGCTAAGGGGAATCTATTGTTGCTGGGGGAGTCTAATGTTGCTGTGGAAGATCTGTTGTTGCTGGATGAGATCTATTGTTGCTTAGGGGGGACTATTGTTGCTGGGGGGCTCTACTGTTGCTGGGGGCTCTACTGTTGCCGGGGGAGATCTATTGTTGCTGGGGGGTCTGTTGTTGCTAGGTGAAGTCTATAGTTGCTGATGGTGATCTATTGTTGTTGTGGATCTATTGTTGCTGGGGTTTTTTTTGTTGCTTGGGAGATTTATTGTTGCTGGGGGGATTTAATCTTGCTGGCTGCAGGAGATCTATTTTACTGTCTATCATTAACAAATAACATACAAATTACTTAGCGCCACAAAATTATACTTGGTTCTCTAAAAGGGGTGGTACTGGGAGGTGGGCAGGGGTTGAACCAAGGGAAGGTACTGGGAGCTAGGTAGGGGGTGAAGACAAGGGGTTGACTAGGAAGGGGGGAGTACCTGCACCTATTCTCTGAGAAAAAAAGCCCTGCATAAGGCTTTTTCTTTGTGCTCTCTATAGGCGGAAAAGGCCTGGTTTACAAAGTTACCTCTTTAAAGAGAGCCTGAACTGTAAAAGCTGTGCACATAAGGCAAAAAGTGGGCAAAGGACTAGTCACCGGTATTGCCTGTTGTCTACATTCAGCAACTTTCTCCATTACTGACTTACTATACCTTGTTCTACACTGTGTCTCTGTGTGGAGGCGGCCATCTCGATAGAGGCAGGGCTTTGCTTTCCCAGTCACCACTGCCCACTTGGTGACTGGTGGTCTGAGGACTGGTGGGGGGAATATTTAGAATGCAGCAGAAGAGGTGGAGAAAACACAAGACCACAGAATGACCGAAGCAAAGGCAGGGAGATTCTTGCACTGCAGGTCCCCAGGTACAGCTTCCTCTCCAGCAAGGAGAACAGTGAGCAGCACAGTAGTGGCATCACCAGATCTCACTCCACTTGGTTACCCCACTGCCCACTTGGTTACTGGTGGTCTGAGGACTGGTGGGGGGAATATTTAGAATGCAGCAGAAGAGGTGGAGAAAACACAAGACCACAGAATGACCGAAGCAAAGGCAGGGAGATTCTTGCACTGCAGGTCCCCAGGTACAGCTTCCTCTCCAGCAAGGAGAACAGTGAGCAGCACAGTAGTGGCATCACCAGATCTCACTCCAAATCTGATAAGACTAGCAGTCAGAAACAGCAGTACCTTTGATCTCACACTGCAGCACATCCTTCTCCATTTCTGAATTGCCCTTAATTTAATGTACAGAGGTTAAGGCAATTACACTGTCCTAGGGGCACAACATTTTCAACATTAAAGTCCAACTTCAGCTCAAATTGGATTGTGCGGGGAAGGGTAAGAGCCTCTGTCAGAGTTTTATTATCAATGCCCTTTGGTCCCTATTGGGGGAGATTTCCCCTTACGTCCTATCAGTGGACACAGATAAAAGCACATTCTAATGCCCCGTACACTCGAGCGGATTTTCCGTCGGAAAAAACTTGGATGGTTTTTCCGACGGAATTTCGCTCAAGCTTGGCTTGCATACACACGGTCACACAAAAGTTCTCTGAACTTTCAACCGTCAAGAACACGGTGGCATACAACACTACGACGAGCCGATAAAAAAAAGTTAAGTGCTTCAGAGCATGCGTCGAATTGTTTCCGAGCATGCGTAGGAATTTTGCGCGTCGGAATTGGTACAGACGATCGGAATTTCCGATCTGAACTTTTTCCGACCGAAAAATTGAGAACCTGCTCTCAATATTTTGCTGGCGGGAATTCCCGCCAGCAAAAGTCCGATGGAGCATGCAGACTTTTGCTGGCTGAATTTCTGATCGTGTGTACGGGGCATTAGAGAGTGGGGAAAGCTTAGAACCTCTGATAATGTTTTTAGTGTTGTCTGTGCCCTTATGTCCTAAGCAACTGCACCGTTCCCTGTATTCTTGTATGTAAATACAGAGGGCTGAGAAGATGCCTCCTCTGGGGTGGGTCCATGACACCCCAAACTCAAAGGATTTCCTTAGTCTTCAGGGTCATTGAAGCTGGAAGACTGAGGACACCTAGTGGTGAAAGGCTATTACTGTGAGGAACAGAGTGGAGGTGAGTACTGTAGATATTTACACACCACCCAGGTCCCCAATTTGTTTTACATTTTACTCAGAGCTTAAATTTAATATCTATCTAGAAATTCAGCATATGCTTGTAGCTCAGCCTGTGAATTTTTAGCAGCTTAGTCAGCCTGCCATGTGTGAATCCTCTCATTAGCGCTACAAACACACAGCACTCAATTAGCACATATTTTCCATTCATTTCAACCGTGACAGTGTGAATAGGCTGCGGGTCCTCATCAATCCATGAACTGGAAACAGCTCTTGTGTTGTCCTCATTCTCTAATCAGCCAAGCCGGAGACATCTATGCAGCCCGCTCCATCACGCACCCAAGTGGCATTAGGTGGCGGGCCAATTGATGACTACAGCGCCTAACTGTCAACATTTCAGCCTCGTTTCTGGGAATGGAGCCGTTCCAGAAGGAAACATGTCGTTTTTGTTTTTGTAAGGGCTGATGTTCAACCCTTCATGTCACCAATTTAGAGGTCTTAATTTGAGTAAAAAGCCTTATCCTTAGTAAAATGAATATGACTTATCCTATACGGTGTCCCAGAAAAGCGCTTGAAAAAACAGAAAAGCTGGCTTTAGGGTACGCTTCAATGAGACGTGTAAATTAATAGAAAAAATATAAATTTATTAATATAAAATATGTGGTGCAAACAACACCACTAATAAATTGCATATGGTATATAGACAGAATCACATGACAAATATAAAAATTCAAATCCTTCAATATTAAAGCGGGAGTAAACCCGCTGACTTTCTTTTTTTACTGTAAAGGAAAAGGCATAATGAGCTAGTATGCACCGCATACTAGCTCATTATGAAATACTTACCTTAGAACGAGGCACCGGCATCTCACTCGGTCCACGCAGAGGGAGCTGACAGGTTCCCTCTGCGTGTCTTCCGGGTATCGCGGCTCCGGCGCTGTGAGTGGCCGGAGCCGCGATGCCGTCACTCCCGCGCATGCACACGGGAGTTTTCTTCCCGGCAGCCTGACTTTCAGCCAAGAATCCCCGGTGCCCAATCCGCTGCTGAAGTCAGCGGCTCATTGCGAGGGGAATATCCCCTTAAACCGTACAAGTTTAGGAGATATTCTTTTTACCTACAGGTAAGCCTTATTATAGGCTTACCTGTAGGTAAAAGTTACAAAAATGTCTATACAACCGCTTTAAGCCCCAACATTGAAGGATTTGCATTTTTATATTTGTCATGTGATTCTGTCTATATACCATATGCAATTTATTATTGGTGTTGTTTGCACCACATATATATATATATATATATATAATATATAATAAATTTATATTTTTTTCTATTAATTTGTTCATTAGTTGCCTATAAAGTCCCTTAGTATTTCCTTGGGGGGTATTTCATACAGTTACTTATACAGTGGAACCTTGGATTACAAGCATAATCCATTCCAGGAGAATGCTTGTAATCCAAAGCACTTGCATATCAAAGCGAGTTTCCCCACAGAAGTCAATGAAAACGAAGATAATTTGTTCCGCATTGACTTCTATTACATGCAATACCGCATGTGGCCAGAGGTGGGGGGGGCACCGGAGAGCCACCAGAAATACTCTGGGACAGCTCGGCTGAACTCGGAAAGGCAAACACTTGGGAACGGAGTATTTTCAAGTGATTCCAAGTATTTCCAAATGGCTCCGAACCGTTCCGAGTGTCCCCGGCGCCCCCGTACCTCTGGCCAAATGCGGTACTGCACACCCCATTAGCTTGAATTCTGCTTGTTTTGCGAGACAACACTCGAGTCAGAATTTAAAAAAGTTGCTCATCTTTCAAAACGCTCATTAACCCCGTTACTCGTAAACCAAGGTTCCACTGTATTCTGAATGACCATGAACCTGAGTCTGTGACTTTGGTTCTGAGCAGCACCTTCTGTAGCGTTTATACAGGGCAGCTGCACAGAAAATAAGCTGTGCTCCTGCCCAGTGGCACTGAAAAGCTTGCTGAATATGATTGCTATAGTTTATATAGAGCTCAAGTGATAGGCATCCAGACAGCATTATGCGGCGTACACACGCACAGACTTTTCTAGGAGGAAAGTCCGTTCATTTAGAACGTGACTCCAGGTAGACGGGACTAGCGAAGGCAGTGAATGCCGCCGCCGCGCTAGCCCCGTCACCTGGTATGGATTTAAAGGGGAATCCCTACGCCGAAAAAATGGCGTGGGGGTCCCCCCCAAATCCATCTCAGACCTTTATCCGAGCACTCAGCCCGGCCAGTCAGGAAAAGGAGTGGGGACGAGCGAGCACCCCCCCCTCCTGAGCCGTACCAGGCCGCGTGCCCTCAACATGGGGGTGCCCTGGGGAAAGGGGGGCCCCCCCACCCCAAAGCACCTTGTCCCCATGTTGATGAGGACAAGGGCCTCTTCCGACAACCATGGCCGTTGGTTGTCGGGTCTGCGGGCGGGGGGCTTATCGGAATCCGGGAGCCCCCTTTAATAAGGGGGCCCCCAGATACCGGCCCCCACACTATGTGAATGAGTATGGGGTACGATGTACCCCTACCCATTCACCTAAGGGAAAAAAGTGTAAATTTAAAAAACGACACAATTTTTTAAAATATTTTATTGCACAGCTCCGGGGGTCTTCTTCCGTCTTGGGGGGGTCTTCGCGCCGGACTCCTCCGCTGTCTTCTGCTCTTTTACTAGCTCTTTCACTAGTGGAGGAGCCCTGCTTTCTTCTACGTCGTCGCTGCCATCTGGGGGTCTTGTTTTTCCGACTTCGGGGGTCTTCGGGGGACTCTTCTGTTCTTCTTGCCGCTGGCCGGGGCTTCTGTTGCCGTCGCTGTCGTCGCCGCTGTATAAAATACAGCCATACCTGTAGAAGGAAGCGTTTTGCTGATACACTGATTCCAGGTGTTCTGTAAATCTTACACAAATTCATGACAAATTCATGTCTAAGTTTAGCTAAAAAAAATAAAGAAAACCAAAAAATCCCTTGTGCTGCTTTGTCCTGCATTAAGGTAAATCTCTATCCTCTCTATCCTCTGATAACACACACACCCCGCCGCAGAAAATCCGCTCGTGTGTACGCGGCATTAGTCCTTTGAACCACAAAGCCGTTGGGTAATCTATTGGAGATTGTACAATCAGATTGTAAATTGTGTGTCCAGTCTCTGAAAATGAGGATAGAGGAAACTTAGAAGCTGCAGTGGGACAAACAATGGCTGAAGACGGATAGATAGACATGTGCACAACAAAAAAAATTGTTTATTTTCGTTTCGTTTTTTTCATTTCCGTTGATTCGTAACGATTCGTAAATCGTTGGTGTTCGTATTCGTAGCGATTCGTAAATTCGTAAGTCGTCGGTGTTCGTATTCGTAACGATTCGTATTTTCGTAAGAGTTATTTTTTCCTTGATTCGTTTTTCTGTTAGTTTAATTTTCGTTTATTCGAAATTCGGACGCATTCGTATTTTCGTGGATTTAGTTACATTCGTACTTTCGTTAGATTGATTTATTCGTACTTTCGTAACATTGTTTTCGTAGATTCGTAATCGGAGCATAATTCATAATTTTATGTAATGTGTATGCTATTATTACATTTTAAGAGACACGGAAAATTACGAATCGAAAAAAAAAGTTACGAATGTACGAATTTTTTCGTTCAATCCATTCGAAGCACGTTAAGCAGCGCCATTGTAAGAGACACGGAAAATTACGAATCGAAAAAAAAAAAGTTACGAATGTACGAATTTTTTCATTCAATCCATTCGAAGCACGTTAAGCAGCGCCATTGTAAGAGACACGGAAAATTACGAATTGAGAAATAAAAAAGATACGAATGTACAAATTTTTTCGTTCAATCCATTTGAGGCACGTTAAGCAGCGCCATTGTAAGAGACACGGAAAATTACGAATCAAAAAAAAAAAAGTTACGAATGTACAAATTTTTTCGTTCAATCCATTTGAGGCACGTTAAGCAGCGCCATTGTAAGGGACACGGAAAATTACCAATTTAACAAAAGAAAAAGTTACGAATGTACGAATTTTTTCGTTCATTTTGATTTTCGTTGTTCCTGTTTTCGTTTTTCAGATTTTCTTCTTTCGTAGTTTTGTTGTTTCTAATTTGGTTATTTCGGATTTTCGTTGTTTTCGTATTCGTTCGATTCGAACGGTTCGTTATTCATTAAAATTTTTAGCGAATCGTTCATTCATTCGTACGATAACGAATGAACGAATATAACGAGAAAACCAGAAAAAAAAATAAACAAATTCATGGTAGTGTTAGGTTATATGTAGCTAGGGCGCTGGGCTGTTCAAGTTATGGGCCCCCACCCAGCCCAACTTGTGGGCCCCCCTCCAAGCCCTCCCCACCCCAGTAAAATGGGCCATATGTAAATACATCCAGAAGAGACTTTATAATAGGAAGTGTACCTTGTGTAAATATTAACTCAAGCATTGGACTTTATTGTGTGCTTTTCAAGCTGAAATCTGGGCAAACAGTAAAGCAAACAACCAAATATACAGATAAAGTACATGAAAGGGAGCTGTTTTACCGGCCAGAGGATTTATGTCCATCCATTCCTGTCTGGCAGGACTGGAGACCTGATTTTTCTCTGCGGCAGTTATTATTATGCAGGATTTATATAGCGCCAACAGTTTGCGCAGCGCTTTACAACACCGGGGAAGACAGTACAATTACAATACAATTCAATACAGGAGGGATCAGAGGGCCCTGAGCTTACAATCTAGAAGGGAGGGTCAAGTGGAACAAAGTGGACAGTTAAAGAAGGACTTCACGTTCCTCCCACTGCCCCATCCCCCCCTCCCCCTTACCTCTAACGCTGGGTTAGAAACAAACTTATATTCCCAGTGATCCAGCATTGTTCTGTAGGGATCCTCCACGAAACACCCAGACCCCACAATACTATCTTCTTCTGATGTCATCAGGAGGCCACCGGCCTGTTCCAGGTTCTTAAAGCTGGCCCCCTGATGAAGCACCAAGGTACGTCATCAATGGATCTTTTACAAAAACCAGGAAGAGACCGCTGACCCCCCTGATGACGTGGGACGTAGAGTACTGGGATGTGTGATATCCCAGGAGGCTACGGGCAACTAATACATATTCTCTAGGTGAGAATCCTGAAAATGCGAAGATGTTTTTTCCCGAAAAAGTATTAAAAAAAAAAAAAAAAACTGAATATGTGAGAGAAGGAGGTTAGGAGGGGAATGAAAGAAAGTGGGTGGGAGGGTGAAGGTCCAATGTGCGCACGCGCGCATATCTGTGCGCAATGAACTGGCATTGCTGGCATTATGTTGGTCCTTTGCTCATGAATATTAGCACGTGTGCAATGTGTGCGAGCATGAGCAGGTATCCGCACTGGCCTTTTAGTGGTGGAGGTCCGGTTTACCTTACACTGGCAGTTACAATTACTCCCAGAGGAATGATTGGACTTGTAGTTCTGCAACAGCTGGAGGGCCCCAGGTTGCCTACCATTGCTTTAGGTATATCCTGAATGCTAAGAGTTGATGTGATCAAATGTGCAGGGCCGAGACAAGGGGTGGACAGGAGGGGCGGCTGCCCTAGGCACTGTGGTATCATATGAGGTGGGGGGCACCACTATGAGAGGGGATTTGTGTTGAAAGGGGGAATTGGGGGGGGGGGTGAGGACTTATGCTAAGAGGGAGGTTTTGGGGGAGAATTTGTGCTGGGAGGGGTGAATTTGAAGTGGGGGGGGGGGGGGGGGAAGATGTGTACTAGGAGTGGAAATTCTATGGGCAGATTTGTGCTGGGAGGGGTGATTTTTTTTTTTGGGGGGGGGGGCATTTGGGCTGGGGGGTTTGGAGGAATGGAGAGAGAAAAGATTTGTGCTGAGAGGGGGGATTTTAGCAGAGGGGTGGATTTGTACTGGGAGGAGGGGCAATTAATGCTTAGGGGGTAAGCATGCAGATTAGTGCTCATTGTTTTCGTGGTGGGAATTATGCTGACACATAGTTCTCATACATCTTGGGGATGGGAGGGGGGCAGTTTGGCATGCTCATCCTGGGCTCTAGGTGACCTTGTCCCAGCACTGCAAGTGTGGTCATGGCTTACAGTGGTTGTAAATCCTTAAACGTTCCAACTAAAGTGTCTAGCCCCAGGTGATACACTAAGATTAAACAGATCCTCCTACACACGGTAAGTTGTACCTGTTTTTCTGCAGCCCTATCTCCTCAAGATCCCTTCAAAGTACACTGATTAAAGGCTATTTCTCAGTTTCAGCAGGCAGGGGTGGGGATCTGATGTCACACATTGCACAGCACAGAGCAGGGAGCTGCAATCTGAGACCTAAATGTAGGGAATGGACACCGTCCCACTACACAGTCTAATAAGGAAACATGTATAGCTGAGGCCTTCAATCGCCTTGTCTATGCTGGAGGTGGTGGGGCCATCCCCTGGGATTTTGTGGTGTCCACATAACCTGTCAGAAGTGACTCATGCATCTAGCAGAGGGAAGAGAGAGGAGACAGAAATCTCATTAGATGCTTTGGATTGAGGCAAGTACATACTATAGAGGGATATGCTTTATTCATTTTTCATCACAGAGGTTTACAACCACTTCAAATTGGGGGTCCCCAACCACCAAGCGGCAAACCGGCGCCAGGCGGCGGCCTCTCTACAGCCGGGCCACAAAGGTTGCTCTGTCACATATGAGGTGGGCGAGCAGAAAGATGACATCATCGCTCACCGCCAGCCCCACATCGCTGCAGTTCTGCCCTCACTGCTGCAAAGGCTGCCTTGTTATGTGCAGCTGCAGGCAAGCAGAGAGATTACATCATCTCCCACTGCCCGCCCTCACTCTGGAACGCAGCCAATGCGCATGTTCCGGTTTCCAGGTTGGACGCTGTAACTGGAAGAGCTTGCCAGAAGCCTCTTTCTCTGCTGTCACTGTTGCCTGCCACCAAATTGTCTTTACATTTAAAGAGTGACAAGCTGCATCTGGTATTTTTTGGTGGCAGGCAACAGTTTGAAGCTTTACCTGGTGGCATGATATTGACAATAAGCTGCATCTGGTGGCAGACAATATGGCAAGTGATAAGCTGCATCTGGTGGCAGGCAATGTGGCAAGTGACAATCTGCATCTGGTGGCAGGCAACGCGGCAATTGACAATCCGCATCTGGTGGCAGGCAACGCGGCAAGTGACAATCCGCATCTAGTGGCAGGTGACGTGGCAAGCGACAAGCTGCATTTGGTGGCAGGGGACCTGGCAAGTGATAATCCGCATCTGGTGGCAGGCAATGTGGCAAGTGATAAGCTGCATCTGGTGGCAGACAATATGGCAAGTGATAAGCTGCATCTGGTGGCAGGCAATGTGGCAAGTGATAAGCTGCATCTGGTGGCAGGCAATGTGGCAAGTGATAAGCTTCATCTGGTGGCAGGCAATGTGGCAAGTGATAAGCTGCATCTGGTGGCAGGCAATGTGGCAAGTGATAAGCTGCATCTGGTGGCAGGCAATGTGGCAAGTGATAAGCTGCATCTGGTGGCAGGCAATGTGGCAAGTGATAAGCTGCATCTGGTGGCAGGCAATGTGGCAAGTGATAAGCTGCATCTTGTGGCAGGTGACGATGTCAAGTGCATCTTGTGGCAGGTGACGTGGCAAGTGACACACTCAGGGCCCCCACTGATTCTGTATTATGGTGAGTTATTCATTTTTTATTATAATGTAATAAAAGAAAAATTGCACTCCAATCATCCTGACACCATATCAACCATGGTGCCTTGATGATTGAAGTGCCAACACCAGCCATTGCCCCGACAAATTAGCACCCGGTGCCAAAAAGATTGGGGACCGTTGCTTTAAAGGACATACTTGATTGAGGACACAACTATCCTGGCAAGGATATTATTGGTAACAACTCTATAGGTATAGAGTGCCTGAAATTTAATATGTTTACTAATGGCGCAAGCCCAGCTGAGATTTTATCTCCTAACCGCCTGCTGTATCGCCCAGTAACACCAGATTGTATCTACCGGATGTGGTATTGATGCAGCAACAGCATATCATATCAGAAGTCATATATTATTGCACATGGCAACATATGATATTTCACAGCAATAGTATATTTTTATTACAGGATTTATATAGCGCCAACAGTTTACGCAGCGCTTTACAATATAAAAAAGGGAGACAATACAGTTATAATACAATAAAATACAAGAGGATTAAGAGGGCCTGCTCAGAAGAGCTTACAATCTAATAATTACATCCCATGTGAACAATATATCACTTAGGCATGTGCCATCACAAAATATTATATCACACAGCAATGATACATCACTTAAAAGTAATGCTTTGCATCACACAGCACAGCAACTATACCTCACCCATCAATGTATAACATTGTATATCACTCAGACACAGTACATTATATTATATGGCCAAAGGTATGTGAACCCCCCTTCAAATGATTGAGCTCAGGTGCTTCCCATACGTTGTTGGACTTCAAGTGGTTATATCGGGTTGATGCACTGCAGGCATCATCCTGGTACCGTTTTTATTTTTTTTGAGCCATCAGTTGGCTCTCTTGTAAGCAATCCTAACGTCTAGCTAGCCACTGGATTGCTTTTACAAGCAGCGGGATGGGACCAAAATCACCAAATCAAAGTAGTGTAGTATTAAAAAAATACAGTAGTCTTTTATTAAAAATATCTTCTTCTTCTCCGCTTCTTCTTCCGCTTCTTCCTCCATCTTCTCCAGCATCTTCCTCCTCCGGGCTTCTCCTTCTCCCGCTTTTCTTCTTCTGCACCAATGACAGCTGATCATGTGATGTAAACAGAGACAGTAATCGGCTATTTTTTCTCCTCACGCTGGAATAAAAAAAAAGGCGATCACCGGCAGCTGTGAGAAGGACATCAGTCTTGGTCGTGGAGAGCCTCTGCAGAGGCTTCTGTACCCACCTGTGCCACCTACCAGTGCCCACCAGCGCCACCTAACAGTGCCCACCGCACCACCCATCAGTGCACACAGTGTCACCTATCAGTGCCCACAGTGCCACCTATAATTTTCACCAATCAGTGCCTCATCACCAGTACTGCCTATCAATACCACCTACCAGTGCCCATAAGTGCCACCTACCAGTGCCCATCAGTGCCATCTACCAGTGCCCATCAGTGACCATCAGTGCCACCCATCAGGGCCATCTTATCAGTGCCGCCTTATCTGTGCCTATCAGTCTCGCCTTATCTATGCCTATCAGTGCAGCCAATCAGTGCCCATCAGTGCAGCCTCATCAGCGAATATCAATGAAGGAGAAAAATGACCCGTTTGCAAACTATGAAACGTTTTTTTTTTTTAAAAATTTCTGTCTTTTTTTTTTTGTTTGTTTATCAAAAAATAAAAATCCAAGTGGTGATTAACCACTTCCCGCCCGGTCAATAGTAAATTGACGTCCGGGAAGTGGCTTCGTTATCCTGACTGGGCGTCATATGACGTCCTTCAGGATAACAGCCGCCGCGCGCCCGTGGGGGCGCGCATCGCGGCGATCGGTGGAGCGGTGTGTCAGTCTGACACACGCTACACTGATCTCGGTAAAGAGCCTCCGGCGGAGGCTCTTTACCACGTGATCAGCCGTGTCCAATCACGGCTGATCACGATGTACACAGGAAGAGCCGTTGATCGGCTTTTCCTCACTCGCGTCTGACAGACGCGAGTAGAGGGGAGCCGATCGGCGGCTCTCCTGACAGGGGGGGTCTGCGCTGATTGTTTATCAGCGCAGCCCCCCCTCAGATGCCCACACTAGACCACCAGGGAAGCCCCCAAGACCACCAGGGAAGCCCCCAGCATGTGGATGGCCAGGTACATCCCCCATGGCCATCCACATGTTAAAAAAAATCAAAATATGCCAATCAGTGCCCACAGATGGGCACTGATTGGCACATCATATTTAATAAAAAAAAAGTAAAAAAAAAAAAAGGATTCCCAGCAATGCCACCCATAAGTGTTATCAGTGCCACTCATCAGTGCCACCTATCAGTGCCCATCCGTGCCCACCCATGCCCACCTATCAGTGCCCATCCATGCCACCTATCAGTGCCCATGCATGCCACCTATCAGTGCCCATCCATGCCACCTATCAGTGCCACCTATATGTGTGCATCAGTGCCACCCATAAGTACCCGTCAGTGCCGCCTATGAGTGCCCATCAGTGCCACCTGAGTGCCCATCAGTGCCGCATACCAGTGCCACCTATCAATGCCCATCAGTGCCACCTATCAGTGCCCATCAGTGCCCGCCTATCAGTGCCCATCATCAGTGCCAGCTCATCGGTGCCCCCTAATTGGTGCCACCTCATTGGTGCCCATCAGTGCCGCCTTATCAGTGCCATTAGTGCCGCCTTATCAGTGCCCGTCATTGAAGAAGAAAACGCACTTATTTACAAAAAAAATTAACAGTGACAAAGAAAAACTTGTTTTTTTGCAAAATTTTCGGTCTTTTTTTGTTTGTTGCGCAAAAAATAAAAATCGCAGAGGTGATCAAATACCACCAAAAGAAAGCTCTATTTGTTGGAACAAAATGATAAAAAATTTGTTTGGGTACTGTGTAGCATGACCGCGCAATTGTCATTCAAATTGCGACATCGCTGAAAGCTGAAAATTGGCTTGGGCGGGAAGGTGTCTAAGTGTCTGGTATTGAAGTGGTTAAATACCACCAAAAGAAAGCTCCAAAAATGATAAAAATTTAATTTGAGTACAGTGTTGTATTACCGCGCAATTGTCATTCAAAGTGTGACAGCGCTGAAAGCTGAAAATTGGTCTGGGCCGGAGGGGGGTTTAAGAGCCCAGTAAGCAAGAGGTTAAAGTGGAAGCACCTGAAAATTGCATGTAAACAACAAACACTCCCATTAAAGTCTATGGGGCCATAAATACACAATTCCACCCCCCAAAAATGGGGTCTACCATAGGATTCTCTTCACTCAGGAGAGATCTCCTCTCATTTCCTGTTATATCTTCAGGACAGGAAGTGAAGAAGGATCTCCCCAGGGGGTACACAGACAACCAAAGATAATTTGATAGGGGTTTAACTCTTCCATACTTCATCTAAGGAAAGTTTTGGGCTTTTCATACACCTCAGTCTCATGAGGCTTTTCTATCCCTATAATGGGTTTGTGTTGTGTGGAGACGGGGGAATGCTCTCTGTGGAGAAAAGATAAGGACACACAGCCCATCATATTTATTGTGCTTGGTTTATTTGACATTGGGAGGCCCGGAGAGTACACACACTGCTCTGCACTTCATTTACTTCACGCACGAACAGACTACAAGTCCCGGCATCCCCCGCGCCGCGCAGGCGCACCAGTCGGGCTGGAGTCCCGGAGGCGGAGCTACAATCTAGTAGGTAGAGCCTGGAGGCGGCGCCCCTGATAGGCTGGAGCGGGCGTCAGTCACAGGCCGGGCTGGATCAAGTTGCCCGGCGGTCGGCTGTGTGAGTGCTGGGGGAGAGTGTGGGCTCCGGGACCCGGGCAAGATGATGAAGTTTCGCTTCCGGCGGCAGGGGCACGACCCCCAGAGGGAGAAGATCAAACAGGAGCTGTTCGCCTTCAACAAGGTGCGGGAGAGAGGAGGAGGGGCGCCTTCCATGAGGGAAAGGGGGGTGTATGAGGAGAGGTCCTCTTTATGGAGATGTGGGGGGGTGTAGGAGGAGAGGTCCTCTTTATGGAGGAGATGTGGGGGGGGGGGGTGTAGGAGGAGAGGTCCTCTTTATGGAGGAGATGGGGGGGGGGGGGTGTAGGAGGAGAGGTCCTCTTTATGGAGGAGATGTGGGGTGGGGGGGGGGTGGGGGGGGGTAGGAGGAGAGGTCCTCTTTATTGAGGAGATGTGGGGGGGGGGGTGGTGTAGGAGGAGAGGTCCTCTTTATTGAGGAGATGTTGGGGGGGGTGGGGGGGGGGGGGGGTGTATGAGGAGAGGTCCTCTTTATTGAGGAGATGTGGGGGGGGGGGTGTAGGAGGAGAGGTCCTCTTTATTGAGGAGATGTGGGGGGGGGTGTGGGAGGAGAGGGTGGGCGGTCTTTTGGGGGTGGGGGGGACGGTTGTGGGGATGTGGGGGGGGGGGGTGTAGGAGGAGAGGTCCTCTTTATTGAGGAGATGTGGGGGGGGGGGGGTGGGTGTAGGAGGAGAGGTCCTCTTTATTGAGAGATGGGGGGGGGGGGTGTAGGAGGAGAGGTCCTCTTTATGGAGGAGATGGGGGGGGGGGGTGTAGGAGGAGAGGTCCTCTTTATGGAGGAGATGTGGGGGGGGGGTGTAGGAGGAGAGGTCCTCTTTATTGAGGAGATGGGGGGGGGGGGGTGTAGGAGGAGAGGTCCTCTTTATTGAGGAGATGTGGGGGGGGGGTGTAGGAGGAGAGGTCCTCTTTATGGAGGAGATGTGGGGGGGGGGGGGGTGTAGGAGGAGAGGTCCTCTTTATGGAGGAGATGGGGGGGGGGGTGTAGGAGGAGAGGTCCTCTTTATGGAGGAGATGTGGGGGGGGGGTGTAGGAGGAGAGGTCCTCTTTATGGAGGAGATGTGGGGGGGGGGGGGGTGTAGGAGGAGAGGTCCTCTTTATGGAGGAGATGTGGGGGGGGGGGGTGTAGGAGGAGAGGTCCTCTTTATGGAGGAGATGTGGGGGGGGGGGGTGTAAGAGGAGAGGTCCTCTTTATGGAGGAGATGTGGGGGGGGGGTGTAGGAGGAGAGGTCCTCTTTATGGAGGAGATGTGGGGGGGGGTGTAGGAGGAGAGGTCCTCTTTATGGAGGAGATGTGGGGGGGGGTGTAGGAGGAGAGGTCCTCTTTATGGAGGAGATGTGGGGGGGGGTTGTAGGAGGAGAGGTCCTCTTTATGGAGGAGATGTGGGGGGGGGGGGGGGGGTGTAGGAGGAGAGGTCCTCTTTATGGAGGAGATGTGGGGGGGGGGTGTAGGAGGAGAGGTCCTCTTTATGGAGGAGATGTGGGGGGGGGGGTTGTAGGAGGAGAGGTCCTCTTTATGGAGGAGATGTGGGGGGGGGGGGGGGTGTAGGAGGAGAGGTCCTCTTTATGGAGGAGATGTGGGGGGGGGGGGGGGGGGGTGTAGGAGGAGAGGTCCTCTTTATGGAGGAGATGTGGGGGGGGGTGTAGGAGGAGAGGTCCTCTTTATGGAGGAGATGTGGGGGGGGGGTGTAGGAGGAGAGGTCCTCTTTATGGAGGAGATGTGGGGGGGTGTAGGAGGAGAGGTCCTCTTTATGGAGGAGATGTGGGGGGGGGTGTAGGAGGAGAGGTCCTCTTTATGAGGAGATGTGGGGGGGGGGGGGGGTGTAGGAGGAGAGGTCCTCTTTATGGAGGAGATGTGGGGGGGGGGTGTAGGAGGAGAGGTCCTCTTTATGGAGGAGATGTGGGGGGGGGTGTAGGAGGAGAGGTCCTCTTTATTGAGGAGATGTGGGGGGGGGGTTGTAGGAGGAGAGGTCCTCTTTATTGAGGAGATGTGGGGGGGGGGTGTAGGAGGAGAGGTCCTCTTTATTGAGGAGATGTGGGGGGGGGTGTAGGAGGAGAGGTCCTCTTTATGGAGGAGATGTGGGGGGGGGGTGTAGGAGGAGAGGTCCTCTTTATGGAGGAGATGTGGGGGGGGGGTGTAGGAGGAGAGGTCCTCTTTATTGAGGAGATGTGGGGGGGGGTGGTGTAGGAGGAGAGGTCCTCTTTATGGAGGAGATGTGGGGGGGGGTGTAGGAGGAGAGGTCCTCTTCATTGTGGGATGAGTGGGGCCCCTGCTTGTGTTGGCCCTGGATGTGTACATGGGGATGCTCCTTTCACTGAAGAGATGGGGGTGCTTGTGGAAGGGTTGTGGTAGTACATGGAGGGTCTCCGGTTTACTTAGAATTCTCCTTTCTGCATACCTTTTTTGGGGGGGGGGGGGGATAAAATGCTGGGATCCTCTATATTCTGTATACACATTAGAAGGATCTCTCCTCCATAGATTTACTGGGATCCAGAAGTTGAGAAGAGAAAACATCGAAGGCCTTAACCCAATATAACAAATCAGATGTATACATTATTGATTATTGGTGCTATACATTACTGATCAGCATTTTATTGGTGTGCTGCAAATTACAGATGAAGAGTTAATTATTGGTGTACCATATCACTGATTTATTTGTTTATTACAGGTGTATCGGACATTGCTGCTCAGTATTGGTGTACCATACATTATTGATCATTATAGATTATTGGTGTACCATACATAATTGATCATTATAGATTATTGGTGTACCATACATAATTGATCATTATAGATTATTGGTGTACCATACATAATTGATCATTATAGATTATTGGTGTACCATACATTATTGATCATCAGTTTTGTTATTGGAGTGTTGTTCCTGCATTGCTTCCCTTATTGTTTCCATTTGTTTTGCTGTGAGTGGAGCGGTGGTGGCGGCGGCACTCCGGAGTGTGACATCTGTCCTGCATTACTGGCTCCATGTCTCGTAGTACAAAGGATGTTGAGGGGTTTCTTTTAGTTCTGCAGTCCAAGCTGGCCGGTCTGGGACTCCACAGCCAGAGTGTTGCCAGAGGCGGGCGCTTGCTGGGACCAAGACTGTAACTCTGTTACTTTGCAGTTCTGTATTAGTTTACTTTGTGATAACAAAGAGCGCACCATTTCACCAGGACGTGATGTGCCAGGTGGTCTCTTCCACCCTCATTGGACAATCGATGTTGGCAGTCTGATGGAGTGTTGTTGTATCTGTGGTGACATACACTTGGTATCATGTTGATGTGTTGTATAACAACGTACAGTTATGACTGTTGGTGCTCATTCACACTTCTGCACTCTACAACCACATCTTCGAGAATACTTGATGAGGTCTATACCATTAGCTTTTGATGGTACGTGTGACATCCGTACATAAACCCCTGTGTGCGGTTTGTAGTCTGCATGCTTTCTCTAACACTTGGGGGAAAAGGAGAACCTTCTGCAATATTTTTATTACGTTGCCTTTAATTGTTTAATTTGCATATTGTAAAGGCACACTGTGTTTTCCAGCTCGGATCCTACTGTCTGTGCCAAGTATCAACTACTTTCCACAGACAGTCACTTTGCTACAATCACACACCACAGTAACAAACCTGTACTGTATCCAAAGTATCGTTTTGTAGCGATTGGGAGGGAAGTCTGCAGCAATGTAGATTTTATGAACAGACCGCTCTCGGCAGAGAATCCTCTTTCTGCTGGTAGATACGTTGTCTTTGACTCCTGAAGAACACAGAGAGGTTGATTTACTAAAACTGGAGAGCTCAAAATCTGGTGCAAAATCTTCATTATAGCCAATCGGCTTCCAACTTCAGCTGCACCAGATTTAGCGTACTCCGGTTTTAGTAAATCGACCTCACTGCTCTCTGCTGCGCCGTGAACCCAAATTTCAGATAATAAATCCCATCTACCGATGTCACTGCAGGCTTGCACAGTGCAATCCAGCACTTGTGCGTCCCCGCGCTGTCGGTGCAGCACTTGTGCGTCCCCACTCTGTCGGTGCAGGTACAATCGCAGTATCTTAGTAGAACACCTCGTTCTAGAAGTAAGGGGCAGCAATTTTACTTGCATAAGGGTTCAGGTAACTGCTCTCTGCTGCGCCGTGAACCCAAATTTCAGATAATAAATCCCATCTACCGATGTCACTGCAGGCTTGCACAGTGGAATCCAGCACTTGTGCGTCCCCCGCGATGTCGGTGCAGCACTTGTGCGTCCCCCGCGCTGTCGGTGCAGGTACAATCACAGTATCTTAGTAGAACACCTCGTTTACCTAGAAGTAAGGGGTAGCAATTTTACTTGCACATGGGGCGCATGATTTTTCCATAGGTTCTTGCTGGCAGCAGAATCCTACATAAAAATCGTGTCCGAACACTGTACGCATCTAACCTTTGTGCTGCATTAACATGTGTACAGTGCTACTGCCCTAGGTTGCTAGGTCTCCCGCTGTCTAGCTTCCTGGGTTGCTAGGTCACAGGCAGCTCATACCGCGTAGCATAGAATAGGTTGCTAGGGTGCAGGCGGCAATTCAGGGATGACGGGTAAACCTCAGTTGTGTGCAGATGCAGCTACTGCAAACTGCACACTGTTGATGTTTGCATGTTACCTCTGAGCTGCAGCAACAGCCAATCGGGTACATTTGCACTATGCACTAGGTTGGCATTTCTCAACATTTTTTCAGTCATGGCACCCTTTAAAAGTATGCAAAGTCTGGAGGCAGCCCAGTCTAAATTGTAGAAAACCTAAAATATTTATCAGTGGGGAAACCTGAGCTGGGGACAATTCACACAACTGCCTTAAAGTGGTTGTAAACCCTTCCATATACCCAGTGAAGGGACTATCCTTGGGTGATACAGAGATTAAACCAATCCTTCTACATAAGTTGTATCTGCAGTCTTCTCTACATCCATTTAAAGTGCTGAATTTATAAGCTTGTCTGAGAATTCAGAAAGAGGGCAGAGAGCTGAAGTTGCGCTCTTTAAGAACCAGGACAACATCAATCTGACAAAACGCGTAGGGTGGACGACTTGCTGACATCATCGCGACTTGCGCAGGCTGCTCATTGGTTTATTTTTTTACTGGCCCGTGTTTTACTATTTCCTCCATGTGTGAGAGGTGCTTTTAAAGTATAAGTAACAAATAAGTTGTTGGATTTACGCGATAGAGTTTCTTATATTTTCGAGTGGGACATTCCTAAAATCTGGAGAGAGAGATTGCCTGCAGGACTACAGATCCTTGGTCAGATTGCAACCCAAAGGCCCTGGCGGGGTAATCGGCCACAAGCATTACTGGCCTTTCAAAAGGTCCAGTATATCTGATAAGCAGGCTTTTCTTGTCATCGTTGGTGGTCTTATAATGGTGTCCATTGCACAGGGGATTGAAAGGTTTACCATAGAGAATACTGCAGACCAGATGGTCCCCAGCAGTCTCTATGACCTTTGGAGACCCGGGTGCGACGTTATGACATTACGTCCGGCCCCGCAGATGTAAGCACTGCCGTGTCCTCTGCTGGATAGGCCACGGTCTCCTTTTCTCCTTATTTAGTTTTTTATTTTAAGTCTCCGTCTTTCCAGGCTAGAGGAGATCCCTCAATAAGAGGACCTGTCATGCCCTATTCCTATTGCAAGTGATGTTTACATTCCTTATAATGGGAATAAAAGTGATAAAAACATAATTAAATGGAATAGTTTACAATAAAATAAACAAGCGTTTGCATTCCTATATTGCGCCCACATATGTAAACAACATATGTAAACAACGTTCAAACCACACACGCGAGGTATCACTGCAAACGTTGGCGCGAGAGTAACCATTCTAGCACAAGTCCTCCTCTGTAACACTAAACTGATAACCTGTAAACATTTTCTAAAGTCTATGGAGATTTTTAAGTACCGAAGTTTGGCACCAGTGTGCGCAATTTGAAAAGCGTGACATATCTATTTACTCGGCGTACCATCTTTCACATTCTACAAAAAAAAACTGGGCTAATTTTAGTTTGTTTTTTTATTCGTTAAACTTGTTTTTATTTTTCCCCAAAACATTTGAAAAATTTGCTGCGCAAACACCTTGTGACATAAAGTTGCAACGGCCGCCATTTTATTCCCTAGGGTCTCTGCCTAAAAAAATATATATATATATATATAATATAATATATATATATATATATATTTAAAAAAAAAAGTATATATAATATTTGGGGTTTCTGAGTAATTTTCTAGCAAAAAATTTTATTTTTACATGCATTAGAGGAGTGCTGGTATGGAAATGAACTTCACATCAGAGTTCCACCATCAAATCAGAGGCTGGCATGCACTTTGGCAACTCATGACACTCATCTAGGAAAAAAAACAGGTGCCACGCTAGCAGCGCTCCACTGTGCCACAGCACCCTGGTTGAGAAACCTTGCCTAAGATGCAGTTAAATGTTTACAGGCGTAGAATGTGAAAGTCCATTTGCTAACCTATTGGATGCAGATTTTATTTTATTTTTTCTCATGTGCATGAATCAGAGGATTCTCTGCTGATGACAGTCTGTGAGTAAAATCTACATTGCTACAAATTCTATCTCTCCCAGTGGATACTGGTGATACAGTAGCAGTTTGTTGGTGTAGGCACTGGCTGGTACTGTAGCATCAGAGTGTCTGTCTGTGGAGCAGAATAGTTGGATCTGAGGTGTGCCTGATATGTTTTATTGAATGTGGGTTTGGCTGCACTCTACACACCTGCTGCTGGTCAGTGTGGCTCCATGCATATCTGTGGATTTATTTAATTGCACATCAACTTTTTTTTTTTTTTTTTATGTCCTTTTTAACCCCTTCCCGCCTGCCCTGACCATCCTTTTAAAAACATCTAAACACTCTGGATCAGCAATCATGTGACCACTGTTGGCTCTCACAGTGGAACACATGAGCATGTCGTGTTTTTTTTTTTTGTTTTTTAATGCGTTTTTTGCATCTTTTGTAATCTGCCTAATCTGCCTAACAACAAATTTGGATAAACAAAAAAAAAAACGCAAAATGCGTCAACGCACTGCTGAAACGGATCAAAAGCATAGATGTGGACCAGGCCTAAAAGCAAAATGTCCTGTGTGTGTGCATGGGGCCTAAGTGCCAGTTCACACCAGTGCGCTCTGCGAGATCGCATGTGATTTGCGCTGCGAATCACATGCGATGTCATGTGATGCGATTTCAGCCATACAGATAGTATGGCTATCGCATCGCAAGCAAATCAAACTCGCACAGGACCCTTTTTTTTTTTTGGTCTGCACCAGAATTGCATCGGTGTTCATTCCCATGTGATCCGATTCATGTCCGAGCTGTCAGTTCTCAGTGCGATATGCGAGCTGAAATGGGGGTGTTATTAACAATGTATTCACACTCCTGGGCAGTTCGCATATGGCAGTGTGAACTGTGCGATTCGGGAACCCGCAGTGGCTATGCAGGGTTCCCACAGTGGATACGCAGTGTTCCCGCATCGCACAGCTCCCCACTGGCACTTGGGGAGCTGTTTTATCTGCCAAAAGATTTCTGTCCATCCAATACTATGGCTCATCCAACCAGCACAGCCCCTTTTTTTTATTTTTTTATTATATTAATTTGATGCAGTTTAGTACTGTAATCCTTACAGGTCGTGTCCCTCTCCCTAGCATGTGACTGGACATTGAAAGGAGAAGCAGCAGACTGATGAGCTGTCATTTAGCTCCCTTCTCTGAGCATGCTCCTCTTGAACCTGAAGCACACGTGATTTGCTCCTTGTGTTGCTTCTCCCTCCCCCAGTCTGAGCTTTGCTGTAGACACTGTGAGAGATCAGCAGCAGTGAGGCACAACAAAAGGTTAAAACTGTATTTTCTAAAAGCAAAAAATAAATAAATGCCAGTTTGCTATACCGTACATTTGCAAACTAAATGGCACTGAGGGTTTACATGTACTTTTAAATCTGGGATAAGCAAATATTTTGTATATATACAGCTTGGTGCGCTTTGTGCATTTCTTCCAGTGTGATATTTTACCTTGCTGTAATAGACCGGTCACTGCTGTTCTCTCTCCTTGTGCAGGGGGAGTGGTCTTGTCTCCGCCCCTCCTGTCGTTTTTTGCAGGCAGCCTGTAATGGATGGAGCCTCATTGGCCCCTCCCACAGCTCTACTCTATGTACAGTACACTGATTGTGTCACTGCTACTTTTACAAGGTAATCGCTCTCTTTTTTCCCGAAAGGATTTGGTGCACACAAAGTGGATTGGATCCTTTTTGTGGCTGTTGAATCTTTTTGACTGACAGGATTTTGGACCCGGAAATCAGCTACGGCTTGCCACTTGCTACCATCTTTGGAGTCTGCAGCCCTAATACTTCTCTTCTGTACCAAAATAACTTTCCTGACATGGAATGTAATAATCCCTACCACCCATCCCTCTTCTCACACGAGTCTAGAGTCTAATAACTTTATAACATTCTCCTCATGTAAAAAATTCTTTGTGTACTATAAGATGGAGCTGCATTAATTTTGGGCATTTGCTTCGCTCTAATATTGTACTTGGCGACAACTGTTTTTATTAAATGCATAGAAGACATTAATCTCTTCCCCCTTTTTTTTTTTTTTTTTTTTGTAGAAGGAAGTTCACCACAATTCCCCTCTACGATGTAGAAATATAGTTTTGACGATTTACATTGATATTATCGTTTGCAAAGTGTTCCTCTGTGGAAAGTCAGAATTTATTTATTTTTATTTTTTTTTCAATTGGTCCGAGTTGGCATGCCAAATTGCCGGCAATGGCACCATCCAAATTGGTGCGGCGCCGATTTTGCCGCACCAATTCCCAAAAGAAGTTCCTATACTACTTTTGGCGCCTTCGGGGGGGATTTGTATAGACATCTGTGCAGCAACCCACACAAATGTCTCTGAAATCGCTCTTGAAGTCAGACTGACATGAAATTGAGTTCAGCTGAAATCGCACGATTTCTAACCCGCAGTGTGAACCTAGGCTTAAAGGCTAAGTTCACCTTTTTTTATTTATTTTTTTCTAAATTCCAGCTCCCCTATGTACCAATATAGCCTTCATGTACTTATTTTAACAAAAAAAAAAAAAAAAAGCTTTCCATAAAATTTACAGACATGTACCCTACTGTCCTCCATCCATGATTCAAAACGTATCTATTGCTTCTGTCTTGCGTCCTTAGACTGTAGGTCATGACACGGGAAGGAGTTGGTCAGCTGACCTCATTGGCACCCACCCTCCCACTCCCAGCTGCAGGTTTCTAAAATTAAATGCAATCAATCAGTGATCACCCTTCTCACTAAATACACAATCAGATTGTATACTGTATGGCCATCTTTATACAAGTACATAGAAGGTGGACTAACACTCAGCTGTCAAGCCCCGTTCACATCTCTGCATAGCGGGGAACTCGCATTCCCACATGCATTTTATTTTATTTATTTTTTGTGGGTGGATGGTGTTTTTGGAGCATTCTCAGTCATCGCACATAGGGCTGCCCATCCACCATGAATGAGCTGCCTTTCACATAGCAATCTCCCCAAAGAAGCTTCAGATCTTTTTTTTTTTTTTAGAGCGGAGATTGGTGTTTTTTATTATATGGGTGTTCACCTGAATTTTTATTTATTTTTATTTTTTTCTTACTGCGATTTTTGGTGCAGCGCATTTCTGAAATGCACAGATGTGAATGGAGCCTCATTGTTCTTGTGTTATCGCACCAATTTCACTTTCAGGCCCCATTCGCTCCCACTATGCTAGATGTTGGCATAGTGGGAGCGAACATTTTGTGGCTTGTTTTTCCTGTGACACGCATAGGGCAGCCCATTGATTTAAATGGGCTGTGCTATATGTGGCTTATGGGACATGTTGGCGTCCTTCTTTTTTTTTTTTTTTTACTGTTTGTTTTTGCAGCATTTGCCACATGGAGCCGGTTCACACATTGCCGCAGCGGCTCCGGTGCAAATTGCACAGGAGTCCTGTGCGTCTTTTGGTCCGTTTTCAGGTCCGAAATTCAGCCCAAAATTCAGACTGAAATCAGACTTGAAACCGTTAATGGAGACACACCGGAATCCTGTGAGCCGCTGCGTTCTAGTGTGAACCCAGCCTGAAGGTTTTATTTTTTATCTTCATGCATAGAATGCATGAAGGTAAGAAACCTTCTGCCTTTAGAACCCTTTTAAAATACTGGGCTCTCTTGCTATGAAAGATCCTTGTTCAGGCATCCTGTTGAGGTGAGACAACTGTTTACATACAAAAATAGTGAACCTGCGCACCACTGACTCCTCGCATATAAAACTCTGCCAGCAGTGACACACACCATTACCTTCCAACTGATGCCTTTCACCTGCTGCTGGAGAGGGAGGGGCACAGAACCTCTGGTTGGTTTCAAGGATATGTGTATGGGGCAACAAATGTTTTCCTCTTATGCTCCTGCATTGTCCTATGTGCCCTGGGTTGAGACCACAAGCGGCCATGCCAACAATTTGTGCAGGTTTGGTCCACTAATGTCACGATTAGAAAGGTGGTCCAAGGCTGGAGAGAGCAACCGTACCAAGAAGCAAACAAATAAAAATCAAAAAGATGAAATGAATACTGTCCAGTTATGGGTTTATATCTTCTTTTCTTTAAAGATCATGCAATCGTTTCTAGTATTTTTTTAAATTAGTGCAGTGCCCAGTAGCGTAGTGTCTCTTCATAGCCTGTACTGAGGGCTGTGACCCGGTTTGTTGATGTATGTGTGGTTATGTGGACTGGTTGTGTGCCAGCCCTTGTTCATTTGTTGGCATGGATTTCCCCCTGGCATTGTCTTGTTGTAGAGTCACTGAGGGATTATTGTATTGTGTTGCTAATCACTACTGAGACTAATTCATTGCCCTGTGCACGTATGTCTGGTTGATCGTTCCCGGGCCTGGACCCCAGTGATTGTGACTGCCTTGCTTTGCAGCTGTGAATATGACTGGGGACCCCACAGGTACCTGACCTGCTGCAAGGTGCAGAGGGAAATCTGGCAGCTGAAGAATTTTAAATAAATTGGCAATCCAAGTGGGGAAATACTGAATTAATTTGAAAAGGATTGATCTGCCTGACAACATGGGCGCAGAGATCTCACTGCCAAGAAACCATCAGGTGTTTCTGTGATGTTGGCCATCTACTGATAAAATTACAGATCTCTCTCTCTCTCTCTCTCTCTCTCTCTCTCTCTCTCTCTCTCTCTCTCTCTCTCCACACTCTCTCTCTCTCTCTCTCTCTCTCTCTCGCTCTCTCTCTCTCTCTCTCTCTCTCTCTCTCTCTCTCTCTCTCTCTCTGAATCTCTCTCTCTCTCTCTCTCTCTCCCCCCACAGGCAGAGGCATGATGGGACTAGGGTTGCCACCTCATCCCTTTAAACCTGAACACATATTAATTACACAGGTTCTGGGGATAATTTAATGCAGATATGGCATAAAATTCAGTTAAATACCACCTTAACCAGCCACAGAACCTGTGTAATGTGTTAGGGGTTAAAGGAATGAGGTGGAAACCCTAGATGGGACTTGTAGTTCCACGACAGCTGGAGGGCCTCCGGTTGAGCACCCATGGTCTATACTCTGTGGTTGCTGGGGGCAGCACTGACAGTCTTCAGATGCTTTAAAGCTCTCCACATGCAGATATACAAGAGCTGCTATTAATATACAGGATTTATATAGCGCCGACAGTTTACGCAGAGCTGGACAACGTTGGGGCAGACAGTACGGTTCCAATACAACACAGGAGGAATCGGAGAGCCCCACTCATTGGAGCTTACAATCTAGGAGGGGAGTGTGAAGAGATACAAAAGATAATAGCTGGGAGATGAGCTGATGGAGAAAATAAAAGTACAGTTGTTGGGTGGGGGGCCAGATTGGCTTCTTTTGAAGAGAGAAGTTTTCAGGGATTGTCTGTCTGAATAGACAGAATAGAAGATAGTCAGACAGATTGAGGTAGGGAGTTGAAGGATGGGAGAGGCTCTGGAGGAGGTGACAAAGGAGCTAGAGAGCAGGAGGTCTTGGGAGGAGCAAACAAAGGGAGCGTTTTTTTTTTTTTCGGGGGGGGGGGGTTTGGAATAGTGCCCCATCATTGGTTTTCCTGGGAGGGGGGGAATAGTGCCCCGTTGGTGTTTCGGGGAGGGGAGGAATAGTGCCCCGTTGGTGTTTCGGGGAGGGGGGGAATAGTGCCCCGTTGGTGTTTCGGGGAGGGGGGAATAGTGCCCCGTTGGTGTTTCGGGGAGGGGGGGGAATAGTGCCCCGTTGGTGTTTCGGGGAGGGGGGGAATAGTGCCCCGTTGGTGTTTCGGGGAGGGGAGGAATAGTGCCCCGTTGGTGTTTCGGGGAGGGGGGAATAGTGCCCCGTTGGTGTTTCGGGGAGGGTGGAATAGCGCCCCGTTGGTGTTTTGGGGAGGGGGGGAATAGCGCCCCTTTGGTGTTTTGGGGGGGGGGAATAGCGCCCCGTTGGTGTTTTGGGGGGGGGGGAATAGCGCCCCGTTGGTGTTTTGGGGGGGGGGGAATAGCGCCCCGTTGGTGTTTTGGGGGGGGAATAGCGCCCGTTGGTGTTTGGGGGGGGGGGGTAATAGCGCCCCGTTGGTGTTTTGGGGAGTGGGGGAATAGCGCCCCGTTGGTGTTTTGGGGAGGGGGGGAATAGCGCCCCGTTGGTGTTTTGGGGAGGGGGGGGGGAATAGCGCCCCGTTGGTGTTTTGGGGGGGAATAGCGCCCCGTTGGTGTTTTGGGAGGGGGGGGAATAGCGCCCCGTTGGTGTTTTGGGGGGCGGGGGGGGGGGGGAATAGCGCCCCGTTGGTGTTTTGGGGGGGGGGAATAGCGCCCCGTTGGTGTTTTGGGAGGGGGGGGAATAGCGCCCCGTTGGTGTTTTGGGGGGGGGGGGAATAGCGCCCCGTTGGTGTTTTGGGGGGGGGAATAGCGCCCCGTTGGTGTTTTGGGGGGGGAAATAGCGCCCCGTTGGTGTTTTGGGGGGGGGGGGGAATAGCGCCCGTTGGTGTTTGGGGGGGGGGGTAATAGCGCCCCGTTGGTGTTTTGGGGAGGGGGGGGAATAGCGCCCCGTTGGTGTTTTGGGAGGGGGGGGAATAGCGCCCCGTTGGTGTTTTGGGGAGGGGGGGGAATAGCGCCCCGTTGGTGTTTTGGGAGGGGGGGGAATAGCGCCCCGTTGGTGTTTTGGGGAGGGGGGGGGAATAGCGCCCCGTTGGTGTTTTGGGAGGGGGGGGAATAGCGCCCCGTTGGTGTTTTGGGGAGGGGGGGAATAGCGCCCCGTTGGTGTTTTTGGGGGGGGGGAATAGCGCCCCGTTGGTGTTTTGGGAAGGGGGGGAATAGCGCCCCGTTGGTGTTTTGGGGGGGGGGAATAGCGCCCCGTTGGTGTTTTGGGGGGGGGGGGATAGCGCCCCGTTGGTGTTTTTGGGGGGGAATAGCGCCCCGTTGGTGTTTTGGGGGGGGGAATAGCGCCTCGTTGGTGTTTTGGGGGGGGGGAATAGCGCCCGTTGGTGTTTGGGGGGGGGGGTTGCGCCCTGTTGGTGTTTTGGGGAGGGGGGGGGGAATAGCGCCCGTTGGTGTTTTGGGGAGGGGGCGGGGGGAGGGGATAGCGCCCCGTTGGTGTTTTGGGGAGGGGGGGAATAGCGCCCGTTGGTGTTTGGGGGGGGTAATAGCGCCCCGTTGGTGTTTTGGGGGGGGGGAATAGCGCCCCGTTGGTGTTTTGGGGAGGGGGGGAATAGCGCCCCGTTGGTGTTTTGGGGAGGGGGGGAATAGCGCCCCGTTGGTGTTTTGGGGGGGGGGAATAGCGCCCCGTTGGTGTTTTGGGAAGGGGGGGGAGGGGGGGGGGGGAATAGCGCCCCTTTGGTGTTTTGGGGGGGGGGAATAGCGCCCGTTGGTGTTTTTTGGGGGGGGGGGGGAATAGCGCCCCGTTGGTGTTTTGGGGGGGGGGGAATAGCGCCCCGTTGGTGTTTTGGGGGGGGGAATAGCGCCCCGTTGGTGTTTTGGGGGGGGAATAGCGCCCCGTTGGTGTTTTGGGGGGGGGAATAGCGCCCCGTTGGTGTTTTGGGGGGGGGGAATAGCGCCCCGTTGGTTGTTTTGGGGGGGGGGAATAGCGCCCCGTTGGTGTTTTGGGGGGGGAATAGCGCCCGTTGGTGTTTGGGGGGGGTAATAGCGCCCCGTTGGTGTTTTGGGGAGGGGGGGAATAGCGCCCCGTTGGTGTTTCGGTGAGGGGGGAATAGCGCCCCGTTGGTGTTTTGGGGGGGAATAGCGCCCCGTTGGTGTTTCGGGGAGGGGGGGGGGGAATAGTGCCCCGTTGGTGTTTCGGGGAGGGGGGGGGGAATAGTGCTGCCCCGTAATTTTCATTTATTACTTTAAATAAACCAAAAAAATTGCATATTAAGTTTTTTTTTTTTTTTTTTTTTTTTTTTTTTTTTTTTTTATCCAATTAATCGAAACAATCGGCCAACTAATCGATTATGAAACTGATCGTTGGTTGCAGCCCTAGTATATATTGAACCGATTGCGTAGAGCAGGGTTTCTCAACCAGGGTTCCATGGATTCCTCCAGAGGATGATGGTTTCCTTCGGCAATGAGTAAAATCGGCCTCCGTTGCTCTTGTGAGCCGTCTGTAAGGCAGTAATTCTTCCCAATGATCATCACAAATGTAAGGAGGATTCTTCCCACTGAAGGATCATGAGTTGTAGCTCTCGTATCTTTAAGCAGAGGTTCCCTGAGACCAGAAAGTTATCTTTAAGGGTTCCTCCATGTTGAAAAGATTGAGACCGGCTACGCTAGAGTTTACCTTTTTTAATGTACGAAGCTTTCAGATACTGTGACTTGGCTGAGATGCAGCAATGTTTTGTGAGTGAGAGGCAGTGCAGATGGAGGGAGAGGCTGGGGTGGGTGTCTCTGTGTTTGGCTCTCTTCCCCACTTGTCCCCTGACTATACAGCTGCAAGACATTAAACAAGTCTATAAAACGCAGATCATATTAGATTGCGCACTGCGAGGGGTTTTGCTGAGCTTGTAATTATCTGAGGAGAGCCAAACCTGAACTGCGTCTGGATTTACAGGCTTGCATAGTAAGGGGGGAAGCTGGGAATGACTTTGCGCACCGTACAGTAACCCATAGCAACCAGATTCTACTAATTTGGCGTAGAGGGAGTGAAGAAAGTTTAATTAGTTGCTGTCCTTTATTAACTTTCTTGTTTTGCTTTTAAGACCTTCAGAGGAGGAAATTCACATTTTGGTTTGTGAGGGAGAAAAAAAAAATTAACATTTGAGCAATACTGAAGACATTGGACCATGTAGAGGTAATTCTATTTGGTAGGAGCGATTGTTACCAGGGCTGCGTTTTTTTCGTATGTGTGGTCGCCAATCGCATCTCTGCCTGGGAGGAATTGGAAAGATTGTGACAGCAGCGTGCAAAACTTTAAAACTCACCTTTTAAGATCGATATAGCGAGAGATATACAGTATCTCACAAAAGTGAGTACACCCCTCCACATGTTTTGTAAATATGTTATTATATCTTGTATAACAGTGTAAATTTGCTGTCCCCTCAAATTAAGTCAACACACAGCCATTAAAGAGGAAGTAAGCCCTCCTCCCAAAAAAAAAAAAAACGGAACCTGCAAGGCAAAGGCAATAATGAGCTAGTATGCATAGCATACTAGCTCATTATGAATAACTTACCTGAGAACGAAGCGCCCCTCGTCCTCATCCTCCGCCGCCATCAATACAGGAGTGACTTCCGGGTCTCGCCGCTCCAGCGCTGTGATTTGCTGGAGCGGCGATGACATCACTCCGCGCATGCGCAGGAAAGCGGCATATGGCCGTGAACTCGGCGTGCGCCTGCGCGCCGCTGTCTACGGCGCATGCGCCGTAGACAGCGATGCCTCTTTTTTTTTTTTTTTTTTCTTTTATTAATATCTCCTAAACCATGTTGGTTTAGGAGATATTTATTGGACCTACAGGTAAGCCTTAATCTAGGCTTACTGTAGGCCAAAGTGGTTTGGGGGGGTTTACTTGCTCTTTAATGTCTAAACCGCTGGCAACAAAAGTGAGTACACCCCTAAGTGAAAATGTCCAAATTGTGCCCAAATTGTCAATATTTTGTGTTTTTGTTTTCCAGCACCGCCTTAACCCTCTTGGGCATGGAGTTCACCAGAGCTTCACAGGTGGCCACTGGAGTCCTCTTCCACTCCTCTATGGAGCTGGTGGATGTTGGAGACCTTTTGCTCCTCCACCTTCCATTTTGAAGATGACACACAGATGCTCAATAGGGTTTAGGTCTGGAGACATGCTTGGCCAGTCCATCACCTTAAAGCTGAGTTCCGCTTAAAAATAAATAAATAAAAAATTACGTCAGCAGCTACAAATACTGCAGCTGCTGACTTTTAATAATCAGACACTTACCTGTCCCAGAGTCCAGCGATGCGGGGGATCGAAGCCCTGCTCGTCTCACCCTACGCTCGGCTGCGCCGACATTGTAACTGTGGGCGCCGCCGAGCGGAGGGGTGAAGCCACAGCCGGGTGCCCACAGTAAGAATGCCGGCGCCGCCGTGCAGAGCGCGGAGGGGGGGAGCTTCGATTCCCCCGCAGCGCTGGTAAGTGTCCAATTATTAAAAAGTCAGCAGCTGCAGTATTTGTAGCTGCTGACTTTTTAAAAAAAAAACATTTTTAGGGGGCACCCCACTTTAAGCCTTACCCTCAGCTTCTTTAGCAAGGCAGTGGTCATCTTGGTGGTGTGCTTGGGGTCCTTATGTTGGAATACTTACAGCTATGGAGCAGAGCAATAAAGGGGGGGGGGGGGAAGCTTTCGGAGGACCATACAGTATGATGGAAACCTATTGAAGCAATGAATAAGGGAAGTGTTGCAGCTCCCCCCCCCCCCCCTCCCTCATTCCAAGGTCTAGCATTAGAGTGTGGGGTAAGGGGGGCCCCCCCACTACAAAGGTTTTACAAAAATCCAGAAGTTCAGCTTTAGGCCCCTTTCACACGAGGCGGACTCCCCTTGCATGGAGTCAGCCTCTGTCCACCACGGCTCAGCGGGAGATCTCTCCGTTGATCTCCGCTGAACCGGCGGATGACAAGTCCCCTCTGCTCCCTGAGCGGGGAGGGGCTTGCGAGCGCCGCTGGTCACAATGGATAGATCGGATGAAAACGGACAGTGTGTCCGTTTTTTTCATCAGATCTCTCACGATCCGATCCGCCAGCGACGGATCTGGACGTAGAGCCATACGTCTGCTTTTGGCGGATGGGACCGGGTCGGACATCCGACGCTCCATAGACTAACATGGAGCACCCGTTTCCGATCCGCCGTCAAAACTGACAGGCGGGGTTCTGAAAGGTCCGATCGCGTGAAAGGGGCCTTAAGCTATTTCATTGACTGACTTTTTCTCTATTGGATATCTTCCTGCTATTGGCTGTGTCTTCTGTAGCCAAATGCCTTTCCAAGCCCAGATATTACCTTGTAAGGCCTCAGTTGGGCATTTTTTTTTTCAACTGCCCTCAACTCTCATGTTATCTTATCAGGACAGGGTTGTTGACAGTCATTTCTAGACAGATGAGTTTAGAGGCTTTTTTTAATTTTAATTTTTTTTTTTGGAACGCAAAAAAATGGGTTCAGAAGCTGAGTTTAGAGGAATTTTCAAGTGCCAAACATTTCTAAATGTGGTAACTCGCGCTTAGCCGCGTTTTTTGTTTACAGGCGTTTTTCAATTTTGGCTATTTTTAAAGTGAACTTTTTTATTTATTTTTTTATTTTTTTCTTTTACGATTCTAAATGCGGCAGAACTGATGTTTTAAACGTGGGTTACTTTTTGTCAAGTTAAATCGTTCAGGATAGGTTGTAAAAATGTCCCGTGTACCTGAAGCCTAGTGGTGACAATAGCACTCTGCTGTACACAGCCTGTGCAGGGAGCAGAGCTGTGGGAGGGGTCCAGCAGGCCTCATCCACGACAGGCTGCCTGCAGAAATCAGGAGGAGGCGGAGACCAGACCAGTCACCCTGCACAAGGAGAGATCAGCAGTGAGCGGTCTTTATTACAGGAAGCTCCTACAAAGAGGGGAAGTCTCACGCTGGATTACTGCACAGTCTAGAAGTACACAAAGCTCACCAAGATTCAAGGAAGAATACACATAACGCTTGTACTTTGTCAATTTTTTCTTATCCCGGAATTCAGCCTGAACCTATGTTATGTATGTTTTTTACCTGTAAAAAGCCTCCTTTGTGTAGTTATCCAAAAGCCTTGAGACTGCTGTCTTGGATGTGATGTTAGTAGTCCTGCCACACTTGGAGCTGTCGCATAGTGACACTGTATAGCGGTGGTTATCAACTAACAAAGTATGAGGGCCTCAAATATGGCTCCTAAAATCTTACAGGGGCCACATATTGACCTCTTAACGTCGGCGCCTCCTGGCCCTTTATGGTGTTTCTGATGCTGGGGGTTTATGATCCTGTGACCACCACGATTTGGCTGTCACAGGATCGAAAAGCTCCCGATCGCAAGTAGCAATTGGCACAGGTTTGTTTACATTTTGGTAAGCAAATATGCAGACACTTGGTGCCAAGGCCCACCTACCAAGAGGCTGCATATTTTGCGTACTGTCGGCACGAAGAGGTTAAATAAAAATAATGCTGCGGAAGGCTGTCGTAGACCGAAGGAGTGGTCGGGGTCTGTTCTACAGAGGGGTTGGAGACCTGAAGTTATGCTGTAGGAGAGGGGCATAGACTAGGGCTATGTTGAAATAAATGGCTACTTACTGTTATTAAAGTGGGGTGCCCCATAAAAAAAATTTTTAAAAGTCAACAGCTACAAATACTGCAGCTGCTGACTTTTAATAATCTAATACTTACCTGTCCCAGGGTCCAGCAATGCGGGGGAACGAAGCCCCCCCCCCTTCGTTCCCCGCGGCGCTGGCATTCTTACTGTGGGAACCCGGCTGTGGCTTCACAGCCCGGCAACCACTGCGCGAGCGGCGCCTCGCGCCGTGCTACGCCGCACAGTCACCTGGGACCTGTCACGTGTCTCAGATGACTGACTGCGCCAAGGGGAAGTGATGTCAGTGCCCGGGCACTGAAGGAGGCAGACTACAAGGGACCCCTAGCAACAGGCATTTAGAGGTAAGTTACATTTTTTTTTTTTTTTTTTTTTTTTTTTATATCTATAGGAATTTTAAGCTATTTTTTTCAATTTTTGGGGGAAACGCCACTTTAAATGCCCCTTTACAGTTCAATGCTTGCCCTACTGACTGTTGGGGCTAGAGGGACATGGTTCAAACACCAAAGGGCTGCATGGGGCCCCTCTCCTGACACCAAGTTCAAAGGCACATTGCAGGTGAATAAAAAAATGCATGTAAAGAGGGGGGGGGGGGGGGTGGATGCTGCAGGTAAGCCTAAAAAATTCTTGATTTTTTTTTAATAAATTTTAGTGATGGGGTCACTTTAAAGGACCAATTTTGTACATGTCTCAATGCCATTCAATTTTTCTTAACTGCTGATCTGGGATTGGTGTACTTTTGTACATGCGCTCCTCTGTTTTCCCGCATTGCTGCTGCAGCAGCTGTTTTTTTAGAGGTATCATCCTCCTCCTCGGTGAGATTTGTCTGTACTGGAAGTGTTTTCCTGGTGCTGGGTGCAGCCCTGTTCCTCCTACACACTGTGCTTGGAGTGCCACTTCCCTGACTCAGCCTGGGAGAGGACGGTGAAGCAGCTGGGAGTGCGAATTTTGCCTTACAATGAACTCGTAAACAAAAACTAGTGAGGTTCCCTGCCTGCTTTATTCCCCCTTCTCAGCCTCCCCTCCTCGGTCTCCTGCTGTGCCCATACACAATGCAATGAAAAGAAAGCCGTAGTGAGAGATGCACAGGGCTGCTATTGCTGCCCGCTTTTAAAACATGTTAGTCGCTTGGCTGCTTCTGATTACTTTCAGTAAGAACCCTTGACCTGACCTACCACAAGTAGGCATCAAGTGAAGCCCTAGTAAACTTTTTTTATGTAAAGGTTAGATTTTTATCCCCCCCCCCCCCCCCCCCTAATGTGTTACCCATTTTGCTGTCTCTACTGTACTTCATTTTCCCTTTTTATTAAAGAGGAGTTCCACCCAGAAAGGAAGCTCTGCTTGTTTATCCTAATCGGATAAAAATCCCTTTTCTGTGCAGCAGCCCCCCCCCCCTGAGCCCATCTCTATCCAGCGATGTCCACATGTGCCTCAACCATCCAGGACTTTTCCTTCTGATTGGGTGAGACACAGCAGCGGTGCTATTGGCTCCCACTGCGGTCAATCAAACTCAGCCAATCAGGAGAGAGAGAGGAGGCAGGGCCTAACAGAAGCTCCATGTCTGAATGGACACCGACAGCTGAGACTCGGGTCGGGTGCCCCCATTGCTAGCTGTGGGGGCACTAAACAGGAGGGAGGGTCCAGGAGAGACAAAGAGGAGGATTGGAGCTGCTCTGTGCAAAACCACTACACAGAGCGTGTAAGTATGACATGTTTGTTTTTATAGGAAAAAAAAACAGACTCTCCAATCGCACTTGTGCGACTCCAAAGTCGTGTGACTTTGATGCAACTTTGGATGGTTGTAGCTTGGCTGCGACTTTGCCTATGACTGTTGTATTGATAACATTTAAAAAAAAAAAATGTTTTACCCTAAAAAAAGTAACAAAAAATCCTGTTCTTTTAAAGCATGTTCTACAGCACAGTGCTTGGCCCTATTTATCACCTGAAATACCTGGTTGATCCTGCCAGTTTCTACCCTCTCCTATGTAAACTGACCATGGTTCATCATGGCTCCTAAGCCCTGACATCCCATCCTGCTGTGTCCCCTGTCTGCCCTCTTGTGTCTCCCTCTGTCCCCCCCCCCCCCCCCCCCCCCCCAGCTAGTGACAGTGCCCATCCAGCCCCTGTGTGTGTAATTTTAAAAAATGCTGATTATCCCTTATTTCTTTTTTTTTTTTTTTAGAGTCTCCCAGCGCTCATGTGACCGGCCAGCTCTCTCCTCCTCTCCTAACTGATGGGGAATCTCTGCCCCTCCCGCCCCAGCTGTCAGACGGGCAGAGGAGAGAGCCGGCCGGTCACGTGAGCGCCAGGAGATGCTCTGAAATGAGGTATAATTGTTTTTTTTTTTTTTTTTAATGACGCACACAAGGGACACAGGATTGGGAGACGGCGCGGAGAGTATATTGATAGAGTGGCTTAACAATCACTGACTTTCATGCAAAATTTTATCCCCCCCCCCCCCTCCCGAGTTTACATTGCAGTCTATGGCACGCAAGTTGCATAAGAGTAGTGCAGGAGCCTTTTTAAAGTTGCTTAGATTTGAACGGCTTCCATTAAAATACACGGGCTGTGATTTGTTATGCGACTTTGTGTCCAAAGTTGCATGACAAGTGTGCATGACCGGAAAATGGATGTCACCTAGTGGTGCTACTTTCTGTATAAAACGGCAATCTAGTGTGCCGATGCATGTCTCATAGGTGTAACACCCAACCCGTGAGTTGCGTTATTGACATCCCAATCCATCAGTGCTGCAATAAGATGGTCTATGCTGATGAGCCACGTTCGATGGGGAAACAGTCCTGTCAGCCAAGTTGCATGTAAAGATCTGAACGTGTACCTGTGGCTTGAGTGCTGGTGCACAAAGCAGGAAGTAGAGGTTGGAACTTGTATGCAGATAACCATAGAGAGAGACATTTTTGGGAAATGATTAGTAAGAAAATAGTTGAGCAATTCAGCTAGAGGCCATTCCCTGTAATACTATTTTTTTTTTTTTATTTTTTTTTTTTGATGAGAGTTTGGTTCTGCTTTGTATCTCCTGACCTCCATATTTATTCTGGGTCGTTGATTTTAGAATGTGTTTGGAAGCCTTTGGATCAGCATCTTTCAAAGAAAGGCATCCGACCAATGGCCTGCATTGCCCAGTTATGTTGCTGGCAGATCAATGAGCTGAAAATTGGGGCACAAAGTGGCTCCCTTCATGCTTACTTTCATTCTGCCCTAGCCTGTTCTAAAAGATATATATATATAGATAGATATATATATATATATAGATAGATAGTTAGATAGATAGAGAGATAGATATATATATAGATATATATATATATAGATATATAGATAGAGAGATAGAGAGAGAGATATAGAGAGAGAGATATATATATGATATATATAGATAGAGAGATATATAGATAGAGAGATAGATAGATATATATATAGATATAGTACTGAGGGCTCGTTCAGACAAACTGTGCTCCCTGAAGAGCGATCAGTGTTGGATTGTTCTTTGGAGAGCTTTTACTGCTTTTAACTCTTTGGTCTCTGCACTAGCGCACCGCAAATGGGTGCAGTTGTGGGGCGATTGCAGTGCGGCCCTATTCACTTGACTGGATTGTGTTTGGCAGGCGCTATGCCTGCCTATAGTGACAGGGGATATCATTCTTGCTGCAGCATGTGTAAACCCGTGGCTTATGCCTCTGCAGCTAAAGGGGTCAGGGAAGGGGAGTTAGTTGGATGGTATGAAAGTGTCTGTCTCACCCGTAGGGTTTTGCTGTCCTCTAACCTGATGTGGGAACCAGCCCTTAGCCCTCTTGGGGCTGGCTCACACCAGCTGTGGTGGGACTGTGCTGGGCAGCTATTTTTTGGTCTCTCTATCTATTATACAGTCCCTGCCCTCCATGGAGCTTGCAATCCAAGGTCCCTAAGGCCCCTTTCACACTGGGGCGGGAGCCCCGCGGTGACGGTAAAGCAGCGCTAAATTTAGCACTGCTTTACCGTCGTTTTAGCTGCCGTATTCGGCCGCTCGCGGTGCGGTTTTACCCCCCGGCGAGCGGCCAAAAAAGGGTTAAAGACCCCCCAGAGCGCCGCCGTAGCGGTGCTTTGCGGCGGTATTGCCGCGGTATTACCGCGGTGTCCCATTCAAAATCAATGGGAAGGAGCGGTGAATACACCGCTCCTTTACCGCTCCAAAAGATGCTGCTGCTAGCAGGACTTTCCGGCTTTCACACTGGAGTGAATGGGGCCGGATTTTTTCAGCCGGTGTACAGGTGCTATTTTTAGCGCTGTACCGCCTGAAAAACGCCCTCAGTGTGAAAGGGGCCTTACTCGCATTCATACGTACACATATTGGGGCCAATTTAGTCAGGAGCAAATTAACCTACCAGCATTTCTGCCTGCACAGGGAGAACATGCAAACTCCAGGCAGGTAGTGTCGTGATTGGGATTCAAACTGATGACCCTAGTGCTGCCAGGCCAAGGTTCTAACCACTTAGCCACACTGCTATTTCAGCACAGTTGAAACGCATTTCCTGTGATGTGCCCGGTTCACATCACTGTTTTTGATGATGCGCAGACATGAAGCGTGAACTTTATGAGATTTCTGTGGGATTTGGGTGGGAAAATGTAAGGCTGAATGACCCATCAACAGCTAGTATCTGATTTTGGTAAATGATGGAGAGGTAAAACCCCCATGATGGTCTCTTCTATCTATTGGGCACTCCATTGATGAGTTTTGTGTTGTGTTCCTGGGTCAGCACACCGGCTGTGCCTATTGTGAGGTCATCATTCATCCTGCTGGATTAGTATTTATTTTGCATTCTGGTGAATGTAACAGGAGAAGCTTGAAAGGCCAATTAACAATGTTGTGTTGCGGCCGTCCATTCAAATGAAGGGGTTGGCAATGCACCACAACATCTAAAAACTGGCCTGTATACCGTAATTTTTTTGCAACGAAGAGGGGTAGTGCCTTGTGGTGCTCTGTGTAAATTCTGTATATAATTGTATTCTATTTTGTATGTATTGCACACTGCCCCTCACTGTGCACACGGCACTAATAACGTTTTCATTACATGTTTACATTCTTTCAAGTCCTGATTAGAATTAGCCTGCCTATGTTACGCCCCCTTGTTACCATAAACGTACAATTGTAATATTAATGTGGTGCCTGCGTAATCATGTGTATAAAAACCTTCAATTGAGTCCATAAGGCAGAACAGTTATTTGGAAAGATGCGGAGTGTATCTTTTGTGTCTGGTCCCTACTGCAGTAGTTATTCATTTGGAAACGCTAATCAATATGAGGATAGGAGTTGCCAATCTTTTAAAATGGTCAGGTCATCTGCCATGCATGTGCCCCAACACAAAAGGTGTCCAGGGATACCCAATGCTCCTGTAGACAGGAACTGTGTGTGTGTGTGTGTGTGTGTGTGTGTGTTATAATTTTTTTTAAATCAGCAGCTACAAATACTGCAGCTGTGACTTTTAATAATCGAACACTTACCTGTCTTAGCCCCGCTCTTCTCCCCTTCCGTTCGGCGGTGCCGGTATTGTAACTGTGGGCACCCACTGCGCATGCACGAGCGGTGCGGTGCTCCGTGATTGGCTGCGCAATTATCTGGGACCTGTCACGCGTCCCAGAGGGAGGGGGCAGAGCTGAGCCCTTCCTGCACCAAGGGGAAGTGACGTCCAGTGCCCGGGCACTGAAGGAGGCAGACTACGAGGGACCCCCTAGCAACAGACATTTTAGAGGTGAGTAAAAAAGTTTTTTTTTTTCCAAATGTTTTCTTTCTTTATTTATTTTTTTTTTTTTTTAGGCAGATTCGTGAATTTTCTTTCTTTTATTTATTTTTTTTTTGGGTGGAACACCACTTTAACCACTTCCCATCCCGCCATAGTCATATGACGCCCACAAGCTGGCTCTCCCATCCTGAGTGGGCGTCGTATGATGTCCTCCCATTCCCGGGCGCCTAGGGTGCGCGCGCCCGCGTCGTCGCTCGGGACCCGATGCGCTTGGCCGCGATGTCCGCCGGGCACCCGCGATAGCCCGTGAAAACAACGGGACCGTGCGGGATCGTGGAGCTGTGTGTGTAATCACTACCTTAGCGAACACATTAACCCCTGCAGCGCACCTAGTGTTAACCCCTTCATCTGCCAGTCACATTTACACAGTAATCACTGCATTTTTATAGCAACGATCGCTGGGTAAATGTGAATGGTCCCAAAAATGTGTCAAAAGTGTCCGAAGTGTCCGCCGCATTGTCGCAGTCACGAAAAAAAATCGCAGATCGCCGCCATTACTCTTAAAAAAAAAAAAAAAAAAAAAAAAAAGGAATAAATCTATCCCCTATTTTGTAGACGCTTTAACTTTTGCGCAAACCGATCTATATACGCTTATTGCGTATTTTTTTGTTTTTTTTTATACCAAAAATATGTAGAAGAATATGTCGGCCTAAACTGAGTAAAAAAATAATATTTTTTATTTTTTTTAAAAAATGGGAAATATTTATTTAAATACCACAAAAGTTAAAAAAAAAATTTATTGGTTTTTTTTTTTTTTCAAAATTGTCGCTCATTTTGTTTATAGCGCAAAAAATAAAAACCGTAGAGGTGATAAAATACCACCAAAAGAATGCTATATTTGTGGGGAAAAAAAAAGGACGTCAATTTTTGTTTGGGTGCACGGTCGCACGACCGCGCAATTGTTAGTTTAAGCGACGCAGTGCCGAATCGCAAAAAGTGCTCTGGTAAGGAAGGGGGTAAAATCGGCCGGTGCTGAAGTGGTTAAGGCAGAAAGATTTCACTTGGAGTATACACGACCTATAGGAAATCGGGGATGACCAATAACTTGTCTATAACACCTTCATCCTAAATATCACTTTTGGATGGACTGATCCTTTTTTTTAATGGGCCCCAAATGGCTCCCTAGTTTCCCATTTGGGCCTGAAGTGGTTAAGCGTGAAGCGGCCACCATCCGTCATTCCACCCCCCCCCCCCCCTTCAGCAGCCCCCTCTTCCTAGGGTGTCATTGTGCTCTCCTTTTTTCTCTGATCTCTGCAGGGCTGTGCACACAGGCAGCGCAGTGCCCCCCCCCCCCCCCCCCCTTGGGTGTATTGTACTCATCCGCTGTTTCAGTTGGGAAGACAAAAGCCCCATTTTCCACAGCTCTGGATTAGATGTTTTGTGGGAACAATAGTCGGCCCTAAACTTCTCCCATCCCCCTCCCCCTCTTCTGATTCCACTCGGTTGTCACAGAAGTTGCAGATTAGGGGATAAGGGAGGAGGAAAGGGGGCTCTCTACTTATTCTACTCTAGAAATAATAGCTCAGATATGAAAAGCTTTATAAAAACTTCCTCTGCCCTTATGAAAGCCTCAATACATCCTTTGGATTTTTTTATTTTTTTTTCCCTCCGGCGTCTGCATTGTAGGGATGCGGCTGTTTTCGTTTTAAGCTTCCTCAGGCCAAACCCAGCTTTTTTTTTTTTTTTTGTTTTTCTTTTTAAAGATGAGGCCCACTTGGGATCAACATCAGAGCGTCAGCTGTGCGCTTGTTTTGTGCTGCAGTACTAGATCTGAGGTGGTTTAACCACTTCAATACCGGGCACCTAGACACCTTCTTGCCCAGGCCAATTTTCAGATTTCAGCGCGGTCGCAATTTGAATGACAATTGCGCGGTCATACAACACTGCACCCAAACACATTTTTTATCATTTTGTTCCCACAAATACAGCTTTCTTTTGGTGGTATTTGATCACCTCTGCTATTTTTTTTTTTTTATTTTTTGCGCAACAAATAATTTTTTTTTTTGCAAAAAACAAGTTTTTCTTTGTCACTTAATTTTTTATTGTTTTTGTAAATAAGTACGTTTTCTTCAATGACGGGCACTGATATGGCTGCACTGATAAGGTGGCACTGATGGGTAATCGTGGGTGGCACTGATGGGGGCATTGCTGGGCATCCCTGTTTTGTAAATATGAGGTGCCAGTCAGTGCCCATTTGTGGGCACTGATTGGCATATTTTTGGCTTTTTTTTTTTTTTTTTTTTTTACATGGGGATGTACCTGTCCATCCATATGCTGGGGGTTTCCCTGGTGGTCCTGGGGGCTTCCCTGGTGTTCTAGTGTGGGCATCTGAGGGGGGGGGGGGGCTGCGCTGATAAACAATCAGCACATACCCCCCCCCCCTGTCAGGAGAGCCGCTGATCGGCTCTCCTCTACTCGCTTCTGTCAGACGCAAGTGAGGAAAAGCCAATCAACGGCTCTTCCTGTTTACATCATGATCAGCCGTGATCGGACGCGGCTGATAACCTGGTAAAGAGCCTCCATCGGAGATTTACATTTATTTCAGTAATTTCCCAGTTTCTTGCCTAGGCAAATTATGTCATACATCCCAGGAGTCTTCAGGAGGGGAGGAGGGCCTTTCTCAGCTAAGTGCTCCCTCATCCATCGGAGGCTCTTTACCGAGATCGGTGTAGCGGTGTGTCAGACTGACACATTGCTCCACCGATCGCCGAGATGCGCGCCACCACGGGCGCGCGGCGGCTGTTATCCAGAAGGACGTCGTATGACGCCCAGTCAGGATAACGAAACCACTTCCCGGACGTCAATCTGCTAATGACTGGGTGGGAAGTGGTTAAAGCTCTGACAGATTGCTACACAGGGTGGATTTAAATCAATGATTTAAAAAAATAAGTTTTTGTTTTAAATCTTATTATTTTTTATCTAATTTTTGGAGTAAAAATCTACCTAAAGAGTTATCTAATTTAAGATGCATTAATAATTGAGTTTATTCAGCATGAAATGGAGAGATGGAGCTTGGTTATGTAGCATACGGCTATATCTTCTGCAATATTTAAATTTTTGGTAAACTCATTCAATGAATCAAAGATCTCCAAGCAGAGATAACATGCCCTGCATTGATGCATTTACACAATGTCACAGTAACCATGAGATAAAACAAAGTTCAGGAATATTCCTTTTATCCCATTTGTTTTGCAAATCTACACTACAAACTGATTGCATCGGTTCTGATATCGCTGTTTTACTAACCTGACAGCTTATTATTCTAAATAGGAAACCTTCATTTTGTTTGCAAATATTAAAGCTTCTAACCACCAGCAAGAATAAGTCCTTACATTTAAAGAGCACCTGTCATTTCAGATCCATCATGACAGCGCAACAAATAAGACTGACATTTAAAAAAAAAAAAAGTTTTTCTTAGTTACAATTTTTTTTCTTTTTAACAGAAACTAAGTTTTCTCCTGGTGGCATTGCTGGGCATCACTTGTCCGATCTGCTGCATGTTGCCAGTCAGTGACCATCTGTGGGCATATATTTGGCATATTTTTAATATGTGGATGGCCATGGGGTACGTACCTGGCCATCCACATGTTGGGGGGGGGGGGGGGCTTCCCTGGTGGTCCAGTGTGGGCATCTGAATGGGAGCTGCGCTGATAAACAGCGCAGACCCCCCCCCCCCCCCTGTCAGGAGAGCCGCTGATCGGCTCTCCTCTACTCACGTCTATCAGACGCGAGTGAGGAAAAGCCGATCAACGGCTCTTCCTGTTTACATCGGGATCATCGCGGCTGAAACCCCCCCCCCCCCCTCCTTAGCATTTCTGTCAGTGGCCATCTTGAGTGAGGGCAAATGATTCATGTTGCATTTACTTCCTGGAATTCATCTGTCCATGCATGAATGAGGGAGCACTTAGCTGAGAAAGGCCCTCCTCCCCTACTGAAGACTCCTGGGATGTATGACATAATTTGCCTAGGCAAGAAACTGGGAAATGACTGAAATGTAAAAAAAAAAAAAAAGTTTAAAACCAGTGCTTATGATGCACTTTACTATCTATTTACTAATGCTAGCAGCATGAGGATTCTGCCTTTTTAAAACCTCTCGCTTCCGGCCCAGGACTACATGTCCCATGAGGCATTGCTCCTCACACATTCACAAGTTCATGTATGGAGGGTGTACTGAGCTGTATGTGTGCTGCACTGTATTTCCTGATATGTAAACAAACAATGCATTCTGTATGCAGGCCAACTAATCAGCTGGCCGATTAATGGATTATGAAAATAGTTATAATATTATAGTTGATGCTATTTTCATAATCTCTTAGTTGTCAGTTTCATCGTGTTTTTTTTTTTTTTTTTGTTTCGGCCCTACACAGATGTAACCAGTAGTTGGGTCCCCATTGAAAGACCCCCCCCCCATTCTGGTGATTGTAAAATGTTGTATTTCCCATCATCTTCTGTATAGGAGATGATGTCTAGCAGCAAATGGAGAGGATGGCTCTTCCCTCGGGTGCTGACGTTGGAAGCTGATTGGCTACAATGCACAGCTGTACCAGATTCTGAGTATTCTAGTTTCAGGAAAATCTTCCCCTTTTTCTTTCATAAAATGCTTTTCCTTGACTGACAGCATTTGTTTAACCTGGTGAAAGATGGTAGTGCTGGGGATGTTGGAGTGCTGGAGGGGTTTCCTAGGTAGGTAAGCATACCATAATGTGCAAACTTGCACTTGGCCAAAGCTCCAGGGGGTGCTTTTTTATTTTATTTTTTTATTTATCTTTTTGGTTTACTTCTGCTCGGAGTTTAAGATGATTGTAAACAATCACCTTGTAAAACAACTCATTCAGTTTAAAATGGAAACAAAAGGCAAAACCATTTTTGTATGGCTATAAAAAGCCATACAGGGTTATACAATGTAATACCATATATACTCGAGTATAAGCCGAGGCACCTAATTTTACCACAAAAAACTGGGCAAACGTATTGACTCGGGTATAAGCCTAGGGTGAGAAATGCGCAGCTACTGTAAGTGGAAAAGAGGGTCAACAATGCCCATTTGCAGCCTCACTGTGCCCATTTGCAGCCATTGGTCCCCCAAACTTCAAACTTGGTAGTTAAGGGTTCCTAGATGCCCCCTAGCTGCAGCCAAAATGTGGGGTCTTTGGACCCAAAGGGTCCCGAAATGACATTGCTGCAGATGGACACAGTTGACGACTTTGGGGCCCCATATCTCCGGGCCACTTGGTTGCAAACCCAGTGGAACTAGATCTACAACATATCCAAAGATGGGGTCCCTAGCACCAAGTGGCCCGAGATACGGGGCCCCAACGTCGGTTCGGAAAATGTCAAGCACTTTTCTGCAGCAGAGAATGACATTTTTCGAATGGACTACGGGGTCGTATCTTTGTGCGAGGAACCCCATCTCATATGTTGTAGTGCTATTTCCACTGGGTTTGCACATCAAATTTGGGGTTCTTGGCACCAAGTGGCCCCGAGATACGGGGCCCCAAAGTCGGGTCGGAAATGTCATTCTCTGCTGCAGAAAAGTGCTTGACTCCAGTATAAGCCGAGGGGGCATTTTCAGCACAAAAAATGTGATGAAAAACTCGGCTTATACTGGAGTATATACGGTACTGACATAAAATCGCATACATAGGATGGACTTATGTCTTTTCAACCTCGCCTACCATGTAACTATTATAAATACCCTTTTTTATAAGTGATCACATTCCATCTGTTCTCTGCTGCGTTTTTAAAGTGGTTGTAAACCGGTTTTAAAATATCCCCCCCCAAAAAAAACTGCAAGATGAAGGCATAATGAGCTAGTATGCATAGCATACTAGCTCATTATGAATGACTTCCCTGAGATCGAAGCCCCCGCAGCGGTCCTTCACTGCTCCGGCGGCCGACATCTCCCCGGTGACTTACTTCCGGGTATCGCGGCTCCGGCACTGTGATTTGGCTGGAGCCGCGATGACGTCACTTCCGCACATGCGCGCGGGAGCTGCCGGGAACGGCACAGTACAACTGAAGCAAACGAAAAAAAGGGGGGAATGTGTATCTCCATATACTGGGACTTTAAATGAAGCGCACAAGGAAAGGGGGATAGTGCGCCTCCATCACTATATTGAATAAAAAAAATATATAAATAAATATTTATACAACTGAAGCAACGGCACATGCGTGCCCTTGCTTCAGTTGGCTTAAGTGCGCATGTGCTGATGTCGTTGGCACATGCAAATACAGGGATATCTCCTAAACTGTGCCGGTTTAGGAGATATCCAGTGCCACTACAGGTAAGCCGAAATATAGGCTTGACTGTAGTATAAAGTGGTTGTAAAGGGTTTACAACCACATTAAAGCTGGGGGAGGAGAAGCAGCAGCACACTGAGCTTCCCAGTGGATTGCTCTGCAGCAGAGGGCGTGTCAGGACAAGTCTGATTATTGGAGAGCACACGGAGTTCCGAGCATAGCTAGAGAAATGACCACGCTGTGCTCTCCTGCTTGGTGTGGCCAGTTTTTAATAGGAAAGCAGAGGGACTGACGGGAGCACCAGGGATAAAGGAAGCAATACAAGAACAGGATATTTTCTCATACAAGTACATGGTACAGCAGCCACATATCAGGAATGTGAAGGGTTGGGGGGTAACAAACACGTTAATGATTTATTTTCTTGATTGCGAGTGATGACTGCAGCACCTCCAGGAAAGAAGCACACAGTATATATAGACAGCAGTTGAAGCCAAGCCCCCCAGTGCTGTCAGGCAAGTGTGCCAACCACTGTCTAGGCAGCCCTGCTATGTTTTCTGACTTGCTAAAAAAAAACTACCCCCCCCCCCCCCCTTTCGCTCTCCTTGCTATGTGACCAGCTCTGGAAGCACGAGGCAGTCTTTTTAGTCACCGGGAAGAAGCGGATGTGTATACAATAAACTCTTGTCGGCGAGCTCTGACCCACAAATGTCTCATGCGCTATGCTGATGAATCACTTGATAAGTCTTGATTGCTTCCTATGAATGGGGGGGGGGGGGGGGGCGCTGTGTTTATTTTTCTCTCTCCAGCACCCTGGAAGTTCTTTGGCTGCACTGAAGTTGGCAGCGATTTCCCCCCCCCCCCTCTCTCGGTTCCCTGGTTGCGGGGCTGACATCCATAAGATTCATTTTTGATAATGACTTGTCTATGCATTGCATGATGGGAGGGAGAGCAGCATTGGGGTTTTGCTGTAATTAGAATCAGACTGTTGCCCGAGATAATTGATGCATAGCGGATGCAGCTGCTGTGATGTCACCCGATGTGAGGAGCGCATCCCCTCCAGCTTGCACCTTGAAGGATTTAGCTTCTCGGCGGAGGAGAGGGCAGCGGTCCAAATCCCTCTGGTTGCTGTGTATTCGTATTATTATTATTTTTCAGGCCGAAACGCATTGGCTGGCTAAAGTCCTTGCAGCGCTGGAAGCTGCCCATTCCTTGTAGACGAGAGCTAGAGATTTTAAAGGGTCATCCTACTTAGGACTGATATTTCAGAGTCAGATGGCTTCTGGCGGGTGGCATTGACCACAAGTGTCCTTATCCGTGTGGCTTTGGCACCTCAATGCCCAGCTCCTTCCACCTTCTGTGTTCTAATACAGGCAGGGGCGGACTGACAACTCATCGGGCCCCTGGGCAATAGGAGAAAGTGTAGGTGCAACTAGTGACTCTGCTTTGCTACTCAGCATTTGCACAAAACATACAAATAAACAAGGTAATACTTACATAAACACTCTAAACAGTAAGGCTTCTCTCACACTTGTGCGATTTGTCATACGGGCATCAAAGTCGCTTGACAAGTCGCAGCCCATTCTTTTCAATGGCACCCACTCAAATTGGAGCGGCTTAAATTCGCAGCAACTTTGAAAAAAGTGCCTGCACTACATTGGTGCGACTTTGATCCATAAGATGCAAAGTCGCACTGAAAATCGTGCGGTTTTGGAGACGCGCTAAGGTGAATGGAGCCAAACTCAAAATGTAAAATACGTTTATATGGGACTCAACTGAACCCTTTCGTTAATTTACAAATAGATTCCTAGATCAAATTATTAGCACTTGTTGGTTGAAGCGCAACTCCCCCCCCCCCCCCCCCCGCTGTTTGGGGGCCCAAATGCAAGAGGGAGGGGTTTCTGGGGACACTAATGTAAGAGGGGGGGGTTTCTGGGGACACTGATGTAAAGACGGGGCCCTCTGGGGACACTGATGTAAAGACGGGGCCCCCTGGGGACACTAATGTCAGAGGGGGGCTCTCTGGGGACCCTGTGTAAGGAAGGGCTCTCTGGGGGCACTAATGTAAGAGGGAAGGCTCTCTTGGGACACTAATGTAAGGGGGGGCTCTCTTGGGGACCTCATTCTGTTCTATATTGTTGTACTTATTCTTTGACTGTTTTGTTTAAAGGAGGGAGGATTGTTTTGGGAGCACTGAAGTGTCAGGTGTGACAATGGCAAATGGTTTACATAGCTCACGGGTCAAGTAGAGGGCCCCTTAGCAGAATTTTGCTTAGGGCCCCAGGGAGGTCAGAATTGGCACTGCTCTCACTCGTGAGATTTTGAGAGAGAGAGAGAGAGAGAGAGAGAGAGGAGAAGAGAGAGAGAGAGAGAGAGAGAGAGTGAGAGAGAGAGAGAGAGTGAGAGAGAGAGAGAGAGAGAGAGAGAGAGAGAGAGAGAGAGAGAGAGAGAGAGAGAGAGAGAGAGAGAGAGAGAGAGAGAGAGAGAGAGAGAGATTTCTGCAGCATATTTGGCAAGTACAGAATCACAGTATATGTAAAATATGCAAGGTGGTTGGAGGGAAGCTTCAGAAGAATGGCAATACATGTTTTTATTAGAAATTATGTGAGCAGACTGCAGTTCCTTTTTAAAACTTCCCATCACTAACTCAACTAATTTGCATGCCACAAAAACAAATCTACTTTTGAGAACATAACGCTTGCGTTTCCCTGGGCAGACAATCATGCAAAAATTGAATTTCTATGGTCAAAATTGAATTAAAATCTCCACATTAAAGTTTCTATTATTCCAAGCCTACTCTGAACAATTTTTAAAATTTGTGAACTTTGTAAAGATCTCCAGCCACTTAAAGTGGATATAAACCCTCACATATACCCAGTGAAGTGAACAGCCTCAGATGATACACAGAGATGAAACAAATCTCCCTACCTAAGTTTTACTTACTATATCTGCTGTCTTTAGCTTTGTATCTTTAGAAAAGTTCAGATCCTGTTGGGAGATTTTCTCTTCCTGTTCAGCACTGCAGTGAAGCCTGGGCACACAGCCAAGACAGCTGATTGGAGGAAAGGCACCCCCCCCCCCTCCTCATTAGGTAGAGACCTTTAGAACAGCTTGTTGAATAGCACTCTGCCAATCTATTTATAACTCCCTCCCCAACACAAAACTCAGGCTCCTTTTATCACAGTTGGAGAACTTGAAGAACGGAGTAGGAGAAAGCAACGGGACACAGGGCTTTGATGAGCGATAAGAAAACACTGCAGATATATGTGCCCAGCTCAAAATGTCATGAATCAGGTTTACATCCACTTTAATTCCCTGAGTTCTGTGACCAGAATTTACTCTGCCCTGCGAGTCTGCACCACGCATTTCATGGAGCCCGCCTCCTGAACTACAAAGATGTCAAGGAGGAGGAGTCTCAGGAGGCAAAGTCAGTACATCCATGCTGAACAGAGCGTAGGGAGGAATCTGCAGTGCTGTCTATTGTATTTAGCCACAGCACCTGTACCTGTGAGAATACCCGAACAATGACTGCAGCAGCGGTTCGGCCAAGAATTTTACACCTGGCTTAAATTTTTGAATCTACTTTTGTTGAGCCAGATTATGCCAACTGGGAAACCATGGTTGACATTTCTGCCAATCCAGCAGGAAGTGGCTGAAATTAGAGCAGTGTACGATTAAACTTTAAACTCAACAGCTGCACAAAGCCAGGTCAGGTCCTTGCCCACTTCCAATACTAACTTTATAATCTATAGTTTTACAAATGGTTACAAGAAGTTTAAGCACTTGATTGCCTATACTCAAAAAGGGCCAACCAATTTATAGGTCTAACAGTTAGCCAAGTCAGCCTCTGGCGAAAGAAAGAAAGAAAAAAAGAAAGAAGAGAAAGAAAGAAAGAAAGAAAAAGAAAGAAAGAAAGAAAGAAAGAAAAAAGAAAGAAGAAAGAAAGAAAGAAAGAAAGAAAATCTAGCTGGGAAAATGGAAATCCTCATAATGGGCACAGCAGGTGTGCAGACTCGGAACTCCGTACAGAGATCCTACCAATAGAGTGTCCCTGAGAGATCAAAGCAGCCATCCTCTACTAAATGCCGTGGTATCAGTTTTGTGTGGACTAACCTCTAGTAAGCTCCTTGAGGGCAAGGACTGATGTAAATACACACACACCACACACCTCAAAAATTCAAATATCAAAAAAAAGTTAATTTAGATCAATAAATTCAATAAAAAAAAAAATGAAACTCATATTATATAGATTACACACAGAGTGAAATATTTCAAGCATTTTTCCTTTTCATTTTGACGAATATGGGTTACAGCTAGTGAAAACACAATTTAGTTTCTCAGAAAATGAGAATATTACATAAAGACCAGAGGAATGCTAGCTTACTGAAAAGTATGTCCATGTACAGTATGCACTCAATACTTGATAGGGGCTCCTTTTACATGAATTACTGTATCAATGCGGCGTGGCATGGAGGTGATCAGCCTGTGGCACTGCTGAGGCGTTATGGAAGCCCACGTTGCTTTGATAGCGGCCTTCCGCTCGTCTGCATTGTTGGGTCTGGTGTCTCATCTTCCTCTTGACAATACTCAACAGATTCTCTGTGGTGTTTAGGTCAGGCGAGTTTGCTGGCCAGCCAAGCACAGTGATACCATGATCATTAAACCAGGTATTGGTACTTTTGGCAGTGTGGGCAGGTGCCAAGTCCTGCTGGAAAATGAAATCAGTATCTCCATAAAGCTGGTCAGCAGAGGGAAGCATGAAGTGCTTTAGAATTTCCTGGTAGAGGGCTTTATAAAACATGGTGGGTCAACACCAGCAGATGACATGGCTCCCAAAATCATCACCGACTGAGGAAACTTCACACTGGACCTCATGCAACTTTGATTCTGTGCCTCTCCACTCTTCCGCCACACTCTGGGACCTTGATTTCAAAATAAAAATGTTACTTTCATCCCAAAAGAGGACTTTAGAACACTGCGCAACAATCCAGTCCTTTTTCTCCTTAGCCCAGGTAAGACGCTTATGACGGTGTCTCTGGTTCAGGAGTGGCTTGACACAAGGAGTGCTACAATTGTAGCCCATGTCCTGGATACGTCTGTGTGGTGGCTCTTGAAGCACTGACACCAGCCGTAGTCCACTACTACCCAAATTCTTGAATGGCCTTTGCTTCACAATCTCAAGGCTGTGGTTATCCCTGTTGCTCGTGCACCTTTTTGTACAACACTTTTTCCTTCCACTCAACTTCCCATTATTATGCTTGGATACAGCACTCTGAAAAGCCAGCTTCTTTAACAATGACCTTTTGTGACTTACCCTCTTTGTGGAGGGCGTCAATGACTGTTCTCCTGGACAACAGTCAAGTCAGCAGTCTTCCCCACGATTGTGTAACCTACAGAGCCAGACTGAGAGACCATGTAAAGGCTCAGGAAATATTAAACTTTCACAATATTCTAATTTTCTGAGATACTGAATTTTGGGTTTTCACTAGCTGCAAACCATAAATAATATCAAAATTGAAAGAAATGCTTGAAATATATCACTCTGTAATGAATCTATATAATATAGGAAGTTTGAATTTAATTACTGAAATAAATGAATTTTTTGAATATACGGTATTCATGTTTGTGTAAAGCGCTGCATAAATTGACAGCGATATGGAAGTACCTGAAATAACTACCGCATTTATCGGCGTATAACACGCACCCCAAGTTTAAAAAAAAAAAAAACACACACAGCGGGACTGCGAGAGGAGCCGAACAGACAGATCGGTCTTTTTCGACGGCGCTCGTTTTTTATTGACGGTGGTCGCTGTTTTTCGGCGCCGTTTGATTTTTTTGGGGGGGATCGGCGTATAACACGCACCCACGACTTTCCCCCGATTTTAAGGGGGGAAAAAAGTGCGTGTTATACGCCGATAAATACGGTACATAAATATCATGCGATAAAAGTTTTGATGCCCATTTTAATTAGGAAACATCATAGGCACCAAAATCAAGCACCCCCAACGCTGTACTTCTGGTTACCTCAAGCGGTCGGAGTACAGCTGCAGAGCACATGAGCATAGAGGCAATTTTCAGAGAATAGGCTGCGTGGCTCCTAGCAAGATCAGAGAATTATGACTGCATCGGGGCTGAAGGTAAATGCAAGACCAGGTGGGTAAGCACTCATCTGGGTAGGGGCAACGAAGTAAAAAATAAAAAAAAACAGGCATGGTGCACGGTTGTAACAATCAGGAAGTCAATCCAGAGAAATTGTAGGGGGCGAGAGAGCGATAATTAAAAGCAAGACAATTCTTTGCGTTTTAGCAGCCTTAAAAAAAAAATAAAAAAAAAAAGTCCCCCTATTAGTACTAAGCAAAGCTTATCCCACTACATAAAAGCAATATTGGGGGGGGGGGGGGGGGGGTTGGACTTTGTCATACACAATGGAATAATTTCAGTGCAGAAGAAAGTTTGAATGCCTTTTAAATATAGCAAATCTGTACAAAAACAAGTAATCCGATCCCCACGGTCATACAATTTTATTAATGAAGTGAAAAGACTGAACAAATAAAAAAAATATCCCATACGTGGAAGCTTGAAGAGAGACCGGCTCTACTCGAATCTCTTCTATCCTCTGGGAAAAAAAAAAAAGAAAAAAAATCAGGGATCAGCAATTCCTCCACACCCTCCCCTCTGTGAGGTGTTACTGAATGCAATTACCTGCGAAACGAAAGATCAACCGCAGCTGACAGTAACCAAAATTAGGCCGACATATACAATAGCGCTGTCAGTACAAAGGAGAGATTAGCAAGGGATGTCAAACGACCGCTAAACGCTCAAATAAAATGCTCCGTCTGCTGTCTTCCAATTTGTTCTATGTTTTTTTTTTTTGTTTACGATTTAAAAAGGATACATTTTAACAGCTCCAGATTTGGCACCGATTGCCATGATCCGCAGCACAGGGTCAAAGGCAAGAGAGCTTGGCTGGTTGGGGAATCCATGTTCCACCGTCTGCAAGAAAAAAAAAAAAAAAACAGATTTAAAATTTGCAAATTTACATAGCAGAAAACAAAACCACCAACATTTAGGTAATCACAAAAATCTCATAAAAAGGGATGAGCTTTGTTAAACAAAAGACTAACAGCAATTGTGCAGAATAAAATGAAACAGTTTGATAAAATATGGGATCCATGGATTAGATACCTGACAAATGACATTCGGACACTATCTGATTAGATGGTTACCTGGGGGAGGTAACAGAGCGTGGAGTCACCCCCCCCCCCCCCATCTATTCTCATCTTCTGGTGTTGGGTGAGGGTTGCCCCTCTGTGGTTGGAGGGGGGTGAGAGACCCCCCCAATACCTGCTGGGGTGAACTGCATCTCCTGGCGTGGAGGGGGCACCATGTAGCCCATATTATAACATTGTTTTGAGGGAACAGTCTATAGTGAGAAGCCCAACATGGGGGTTCCACCACATAACAGGTTTAGGAACATCTTAACCGGGATTTAAAATGTATAAAAAAGGAAGATAAAGAATTTTCATCCGGCCTCAGTTGACGAGGTGGTGGAATGTCCGTGATTGCAACGCATGTTACTCAGTATACAAAAACTATGGACTTAAATCCAATGCCATGATCTTTACTTTGTATAGTTGAAAACTTAAATAAAAAAAAAAAAAAAAAAAAACTATTGAAATAGTCTGCCAAGGAACTACAAGTTTTAGGCTGTGTTCACACCTATGCGAACTGGAATGCGGCTTACACCGCATCCAATTCGCAGAACATTTTAAAATCTATTAGGCCCCTTTCACACTGGGGCGTTTTTCAGGCGGTACAGCGCTAGGCAGTGCGAATTGCAGGCACATATTAGTCTATGGCAACGCATCTGATTTGCAGATGCGTTCTGTTGTGAACAGGCGTTCTGTTGTGAACAGGCATTCTCTCCCCCTCCTCACTACACCTCCCCCTGCTCAGCTGATCCGCAGCTACAAACGGAGAGGAAGCGCTGAACAGCTGCCTTTTCTCCTCTTCGCACAGAGAACGGAGCTGGAATTCGCACCGGACTGGACTAAGTTTATATCAACTGCCAAAAGCAGAAAAGATCAAAGGATGTGCCTTCTCCTGATCCAATCCATCCATTTCAGCTTCTCCCAACTTCAACACAGAGAAAACCTTTAAAATAACTTCAAGTTTAAGGAATCCCCTTGTCAATTCAAGTATTTATAAATCATGGTACAGTATGCTAAGAAAAAAAATAAAATAATAAAAACACACACACACAAAAAACACTAAGGAACTGACAGTTATGACCACTATAAAAAAATATTTTATTTTAGTAATAATGGTATAAACCAGTGGCTGTTAAAGAAATGCAGGCAGTGCAAATTGTAGTGTTCCCTTACACTGGAGCTCAGAAGAAGAAGAAGCCCCCCCCTTACACTGGAGCTCAGAAGAAGAAGGCCCCCCCCTTACACTGGAGCTCAGCAGAAGAAGGGCCCCCGCCCCCTTACACTGGAGCTCAGAAGAAGGGCCCCCGCCCCCTTACACTGGAGCTCAGAAGAAGGGCCCCCGCCCCCTTACACTGGAGCTCAGAAGAAGGGCCCCCCCCCCTTACACTGGAGCTCAGAAGAAGAAGGGCCCCCCCTTTACACTGGAGCTCAGAAGAAGAAGGGCCCCCCCTTTACACTGGAGCTCAGAAGAAGAAGGGCCCCCCCTTTACACTGGAGCTCAGAAGAAGAAGGGCCCCCCCTTTACACTGGAGCTCAGAAGAAGAAGGGCCCCCCCTTTACACTGGAGCTCAGAAGAAGAAGGGCCCCCCCTTTACACTGGAGCTCAGAAGAAGAAGGGCCCCCCCTTTACACTGGAGCTCAGAAGAAGAAGGGCCCCCCCTTTACACTGGAGCTCAGAAGAAGAAGGGCCCCCCCTTTACACTGGAGCTCAGAAGAAGAAGGGCCCCCCCCCTTACACTGGAGCTCAGAAGAAGAAGGCCCCCCCCTTACACTGGAGCTCAGCAGAAGAAGGGCCCCCCCCCTTACACTGGAGCTCAGAAGAAGGGCCCCCCCCCCTTACACTGGAGCTCAGAAGAAGGGCCCCCCCCCCCCCCCCTTACACTGGAGCTCAGAAGAAGGGCCCCCCCCCCCCCTTACACTGGAGCTCAGAAGAAGGGCCCCCCCCTTACACTGGAGCTCAGAAGAAGGGCCCCCCCTTACACTGGAGCTCAGAAGAAGGGCCCCCCCCTTACACTGGAGCTCAGAAGAAGGGCCCCCCCCCTTACACTGGAGCTCAGAAGAAGGGCCCCCACCCTCTTACATTGGAGCTCAGAAGAAGCCCCCCCCCCCCCCCTTACACTGGAGCTCAGAAGAAAGGCCCCCCCTTACACTGGAGCTCAGAAGAAGAAGGGCCCCCCCCCCCTTACACTGGAGCTCAGAAGAAGAAGGGCCCCCCCTTTACACTGGAGCTCAGAAGAAGAAGGCCCCCCCTTTACACTGGAGCTCAGAAGAAGAAGGCCCCCCCCCTTTACACTGGAGCTCAGAAGAAGAAGGGCCCCCCCCTTTACACTGGAGCTCAGAAGAAGAAGGCCCCCCCCCTTTACACTGGAGCTCAGAAGAAGAAGCCCCCCCCCCTTACACTGGAGCTCAGAAGAAGGGCCCCCCCCCCCCTTACACTGGAGCTCAGAAGAAGAAGCCCCCCCCCCCTTACACTGGAGCTCAGAAGAAGAAGGGCCACCCCTTACACTGGAGCTCAGAAGAAGAAGCCCCCCCCTTACACTGGAGCTCAGAAGAAGAAGCCCCCCCCTTACACTGGAGCTCAGAAGAAGAAGGGCCCCCCCCCTTACACTGGAGCTCAGCAGAAGGAGCCCCCCCCCTTACACTGGAGCTCAGCAGAAGGAGCCCCCCCCCTTACACTGGAGCTCAGCAGAAGGAGCCCCCCCCCCTTACACTGGAGCTCAGCAGAAGGAGCCCCCCCCCCCCCTTACACTGGAGCTCAGCAGAAGAAGCCCCCCCCCCCCCCCCCTTACACTGGAGCTCAGCAGAAGAAGCCCCCCCCTTACACTGGAGCTCAGCAGAAGAAGCCCCCCCCCCCTTTACACTGGAGCTCAGCAGAAGAAGCCCCCCCCTTACACTGGAGCTCAGCAGAAGGGCCCCCCCCTTACACTGGAGCTCAGCAGAAGGAGCCCCCCCCCCTTACACTGGAGCTCAGCAGAAGGAGCCCCCCCCCCCCTTACACTGGAGCTCAGCAGAAGGAGCCCCCCCCCCCTTACACTGGTGCTCAGCAGAAGGAGCCCCCCCCCCCTTACACTGGAGCTCAGCAGAAGGAGCCCCCCCCCCCTTACACTGGAGCTCAGCAGAAGGAGCCCCCCCCCCTTACACTGGAGAACACATGGAGAAGGGCCAACCTTACACTGGTGGCCAGTAGGAAGAAGATATAGCAGCTAATTATCTGAGTCAGATATTGCCAGGTGTCAAGAACCTCTAGCAAGCTCTGGTGGACCTCAGGGATCCATAGAACTCTGGTGGAGAAAGGCTGCTCTATCCAAACAATTAGTAACAATTTCCAGCCATCAAAAGATATTCCTCCCATCAAAAAGGTTTAGCGAAACAGGCCATAAAATTATTCAGTTACTAAAACATTTCACGTACACAGATTTTTAGCCATTTTTTTTCTGGGAAGTTGCTGGCAGTTACTCAGGACAAGAACCATCTGTTCATTAGTGGGGGAAAAAAACAAACGTCTTCTCCAGATCAGAGTGTAACGGTAACGCATTTCATCTTCATAAAACATTATCTTCCCAAGTACAAAGGAATTTCTGTATTCCATTCTGCTAATTGGTACGTTGACCTTGGCTTCCCACTGTTGGAGCACCAAGCCATCACACACCTGGGGTGGTCACACCGATTAAAGTGGAAGGATCCTCTGCATACCCACGCTTCCACACATTTTATGGAAAGATATACACCTTAAGTGGAATTCCAACCAAAGTCATTTTAGATACAATTTGAGAGATTGAGAGAGAGAGAGAGAGAGAGAGAGAGAGAGAGAGAGAGAGAGAGAGAGAGGAGAGAGAGAGAGAGAGAGAGAGAGAGAGAGAGAGAGAGAGAGAGAGAGAGAGAGAGAGAGAGAGAGAGAGAGAGAGAGAGAGAGAGAGAGAGAGAGAGAGAGAGAGAGAGAGAGAGAGAGAGAGAGAGTTGACCAACTCATCTGTGTACATAAATTATATTTTATGGAAAATGTATTAAAAATTTCGCCTTTATTGCATGCATGGCTTAAAGGCCACCCTGCACCAATTCCTAGCACATACGAGTTTCAGTTGTGTGTACAGAAAAACTTTTATAAAAAACACGGTTACAGCTTTACTTTTAAAAGCAACCGTCAGCTCTAATTTGAAAATGATCAACACAAATTATGAAGGAACTGAATGGAAATTACCGTATTTAAATCGGTGTATAACACGCACCTTTTTCCCCCTTAAAAATCAGGGTAAAATCGTGGGTGCCTGTTATACGCCGATCCCCAGCGATCCGCCGATCTCCGCTAGCTGTGAGCGGAGCGATCGCCGCCGAGCTACACATAGCGAGTGTACTCGGCTCTTTTCTGCTCACAGTCACGTGAGCGGAGGCGAGAAGAGCCGACAAGAGCCGAGTACATGTGTATCTCGGCGGCGTTCGCTCTGCTCTGGTGTCCTGTCGGCGCCAATTTTAAATGGCGATGGACACTGGGGACAAGGCTGCACTGACACTAAGTTTTTTTAAGTTTTTTTTTTTTCCCTTAAACTTCCATCCTAAAAGTTTTTTTGCTTAAAATTCCCTCCTAAACTTGGGGTGCATGTTATACGCCGATAAATATGGTAAATGGGTTGGTTTTAAGGACTGCTGAAGCCTGGTAGCTTGTGGAATGAGACAACCAGCAGGTAGAGGTTAATGCTGCTCCGGTTAGGAAGGGTATGGTTAACTGCGTTCCTGGGTTTTTTGGCAGGCTTTGCTAGGTCCGACCCACTGGTTCCATGTGATTTAAAAAATAAATTCCTGGAGCTCGGAAGATGGGCCTCTTGTTGCGGAAGTCTGGATCGTCCGTGTCATACCAGGATCAGAGTTCTCGCTACTAGTGGACACTGCAGAGACTTGCAGTTCTCCTTGAAGAACCTTCTGATGGACTCTATCAAACATGGACTTATCTTATGCAGGTATGCTGGGGCAGCCACAAGCCTGAAGTTGGGGACTAGGGATGTTAAGAAAACAACTGCACTTTATGTTGAACGGTTTACCCAAGAACGTCACCATGATAGATTAGTAAAGCTTTTGCAACTTTGCCTGGTCTGAAGTTACTAAAGGGGTGTAATGCAAGTAACCAGCACATCTAGTCTACAGCTCGGATCACTACATACATTGAGGTATGAAAACATCAGTACAAGAGTTAATGCAGTGAGAAGTACAAGCAAGTAGTTACCAAGGGTAACAAAGGTTCTCTAGCGGCCTGTAATAAGCGTGTAATGTGGCAAGTGAGATAACCTCTCCCTTGCTGCAAGAAGCCATCGGCACTCCTTCTGCAGTGATCCGTCTCCCATAGAAGAGGGAGCAGGGGCCCTCCACCTGTGCACAGGTATGGAAGAAGAAGAGGGTTAAGTGAAGTGTTCACATAAAGTCTGCGCTAGGTACATGACGGGATCCCACACCATTGCTGGGAGTGAGGTAGCAGTGATATGCTGGACAGGTGGAGAGGGCAAGGGCTCTGCGCGTACCTCCTAAAAATGCACAAGTGACCGTGGTGATGTAAATCGCGCCAAAAGATTTTATTAGAGTTCAGTCTTTTGCTCCAAGTAACGGTACCCCAAGTGTATTGCAGTGACCCTAAAATGCTCAGAAAAGCCCATCCCGCGGTAGGTCTCTTATGGGACCCTTGTTTGGCACACAAAAGGAGGGAAATCTGGGAGGATATGATGACCAACCTATCACCCTACACCCCCCCCCCCCCAATACAAGCACATCCACCATCTGTAATTCACGTCTAAAAACTGGAACAGACGGCTGCTTTAAAAAGGCTTCTAGAAAGAGGTTTGAAGCTAAAGGCTTTGCACATTGCTTAGTAAAAGCTTGATAAACACAATGCTCTTAGAGGGACAACACTACCTGCAAACAGGGTTGATTTACTAAAACTGGTGCAGCCGCTCCTTGAAGACATCACACGACGAAACGAACGTAGGGCGGGGCAAGGACGCTGATGACATTGCGTATGCCGGCTCGCGCTTGTGGTCTATGACAGGTCCAGAGTCGAGAGGCTACTTTTAGCTGAGCGTGTTACTCCCTAGTGCCGGGTAGCCACTCAACAATTGCAAGTGGATTACAGAGATTTTTTTTTTTAATTAACCTGTAAGATGTTTTTATGCTATGGGAGCCTCCTTCCTTCAGTTTTGTCTTCCCCGTGATTTGCTGCGACCTGTGTAAAGGGCAATCTGACCGTAAAACGGTGATCGTTTGGAGACACTGGTCCTCTTGCTGGTTTATAATTTGACCATTTTAAAAATCGATCTGGAGCGGTGAAGGATTCACACAGCGGTGGAGCACTTGATGCAGTTAAAATATTATTTATAAAAAAAAAAAAAGTCTGCTTATGTTACATTTTTTTTCATATTTTTGCTGACTATCACAAATTTTTGGAGCATTTTTTTTAGCACTTTAATGATATTGTACAATACGATTGTTTGCACTGCACTTTGATATGCACTCATAATTTTGCACAGATGTTATCACACGTGATAGAGAGATATATAGATATATAGATATATAGATATATAGATATATATTTTTTTTTTTTTTGATTATTCACTATTTTTTTAGGTTAATGTGTGGACCAGCGCCACCCACTCTTATCTAGGGCTGCAACTAACGATTATTTTCATAATCGATTAGTTGGCCGATTATTGTTTCGATTAATAACCATAAAAAAGGTGTGGTGTATAATTTAGTTAATATGGAAGGTTTAAAAAAAAAAAAAAAAAAAAAAAAAAAAAAGGCCATTTATTCTTAAATATCTATATGCAGTGGGAAATATAAAATAACCAACTATATGGTTAGGGAGCAAAATATCTAATCCACTCTGAGAATAACAGACAGAAGAGATATAATGTATATACCTGACCCTTTCCAAATATGCAGCGGCTGAAAAAAGCATAGATGTGAACGTGTCCCATAGGAAACTATGTAAATGAACTGTAGTGCGTTTCTGCAAAAAGCACCAAAAACACACATAGATGTGAACCAGGTCTAAGACGTTTAGTAACATAATGGTGTTAAAAAAAATTTAAATCAGCCCTTTTATAGTAAAAAAAAAAAAAAAAAAAAAAAAGCAGATAATCACTACTGTAAGGCTGCTTTCACACTGGGGCGGTGTGGGGCGGCGACGGTAAGCAGCGCTATATTTAGCGCTGCTTTACCATCGTTTTACCCGCGGTATGCGGCCGCTAGCGGGGTTGTTTTAACCCTCGCTAGCCGCCGAAAAAGGGTTAAAAGCCTCCGCAAAGCGCCGCTTTGCGGGCGGTATCCCCGCGGTCTCCCATTGATTTCAATGGGTAGGAGCGGTATAGGAGCGGTGAACACACCGCTCCTTCACCGCTCCAAAGATGCAGCTAGCAGGACTTTTTTTTACCGTCCTGCTAGCGCACCGCTCCAGTGTGAAAGCCCTCAGGGCTTTCACACTGGAGACACAGCAACAGCTGTTTCGGGTCGGTTTGCAGGCGCTATTTTTAGCGCAATAGCGCCTGCAAACTGCCCCAGTGTGAAAGCAGCCTAAGGGGTTCATTTTTTTACTGTAGAACTGTGAAAGCAATATTTACAGTAGCAATTATTTGCTCTTTTTGTAGTATAAAGGGCTTATTTTAGTTTCTTTTTAATCCCATTATGTTACTGGCAGATTAATCGATTATGAAAATGGTAATCAATTCATTTCATAATTGATTAGTTGTTTCAGCACTACTCTTATCACTATATATTGTTTTTTTATTGTTTTCTAGAATTAGAGCAGCAGCTGTCCATTAGAGCACATTTCTGTGGCACTGTTATTTTTGACACATTACTGCATATCAAAGCTCAATTGAACAAGCTGAAGTTAGAAACGGATTGGTTATCATGCAGAGTTGCACCAGATTTTGTACTCACCAGTTTTAGTAAATCACCTCAATTTGTTGGCTTTGGGTGGACACTGCTGGGTTCTACTATGATAGACTATAATGGCAAGTTACTCACGGTCGATTGGGTCTTTGTCTTCTCTCAAAAGACTTAAGATAAAGAGTGTCAACCTCTCCCAGCTGGATTCCCTAGATATCTGCTTACCCCCATTTAAAAACAGAAAATGCATTGGGGAAGGGAGATGATATTTGACATCGTAATGGAAGGAAGGTGGTGCAGGATCTTCAAGTGTTTGGAGAAAGTGGGCATCCCGCAACAGACAAAGCAAGATGACCTACTGCAACTCATTGGGCCACCCAAAGGCAAGTGCACACACCCGATTTAGAAAAAAGGGGGAAAAATAAAAAAGTGCAAAATCAATTCTTAGGTCCAAAAAAAAAAAAAAACAGTCCATTCTTAAGAGCGAGAGAAATACATACATACAGTTTTTTTTATGGAGGGGGGGCCTTACAGAAAATCCCCCTTCGCACCAAAAATCGATGTTGCCTAGACCAAAAAATTGTATACATCATAACTAGCAGCATTCCCTGTGGCAGCTGCTGTGGCAACCATAGGAAAGTGCGGAGACAGTATTTCTACAAATCACCAGAGCATTATACAAGGCTGACCGCTTCCCAGAGGGAGTGATGGATACCTGAAAAGCCTGCACAAGCATCCCAACTGGACAAAAGCCTTCGTTTTTCCTACAGTTCTGCACAGACAATACAACACAGGGACTTACAGAAAAAATATAAAATTTATGGGACTTATAAAAAAGTGGTGGCATTTGGATCTTGTCACAATTTTCCAGGTTTGGGCCTTAAACGCATTGCCTTATGAAGATTCGGGTGTGCCAGTTGCTGGGAGCAGAGTGTAGTAAAGGAAGGTCCATGCAGAGGTCTCTGCACACCATGTCAACTGCATATTATATACTCACCCCCACTAACCCCTCTTTTTCCCCTACCTGGAGTAGCAATATATATTAAATTAACCTAAATCTGCCACAGCTTCTGGGTGTGGGGGGACCGCTACTTCAATGCTGCAAATGCGCCCCTACAGCCCCCTCAGCTGACATCTTTTTCATACTGTATCCCAAGGCCCCTTTCCGACTGGGGCGGTGCGGGCGTCAGCTGAAAAGCAGCGCTATATTTAGCTCTGCTTTACCGTCGTTTTAGCCGCGGTATTCGGCCTCTAGCGGGGAGGTTTTAACCCCCGCTAGCGGCCGAAAAAAAGGGTTAAAATCCCCGCAAAGCACTGCTGCAGCGGCGCTTTGCCGGCGGTATCCCCGCGGTGTCCCATTGATTTCAATGGGTAGGAGCGGTATAGAAGCGGTGAATACACCGCTCCTTCACCGCTCCAAAGATACTGCTAGCGGGACTTTTTTTACAGTCCTGCTAGCGCACCGCTCCAGTGTGAAAGCCCGCCGGCTTTCACACTGGAGTGAAAGGACCCGTTTTTTTTCAGGCGCTATTTTTAGCGCCGTAGCGCCTGAAAAACGCTTAGTGTGAAAGGGGCTAAGGGACCCTTTCACACGGGCGTTCCGTTTGTCCATTTTTCAGTCATCCGTTGATGATCAATGCATCTATGGAAAAACGGATGTAAACAGATGATCATCCATTTACATCTGCTTCAGTCAACATCCGTTTTTTGGAATGTTTAAAAAAAAAAAAAAAGTAACGGACGAAAAACAAAAATGTCAAAAACGGACAAATGGTCTGTTTTTGCACTGGTAGTGGATGTAAAAAATAAAAGTGACTGAACTGATGACACAAAACGGAACACCAGTGTAAGGCCCCATGCACACGAGATGCAGATGCAAACTCTGCTGAACGCATGTTTTAAAAAGCAGAAACCTGCGTTTAAAAACGCGCGTTTTGCTGTGTTTTCATGTTGCGTTTAGCCGCGTTTGCGTCTATAAGCATTTGTAAAGATATCATATAGACCCTCCCCAAGCTCAGAAAGCATGTATTATTAACTATTTCTGCCATTGTGTGAGCAGCAGCAGCAGAGAGAGCAGTTGTACACTTGCATTTGCCTCTCTTTCTGTGTTTTTTTTTGGAAATGGATCCCATATTGAATAGATGTCAGGAAATGCTCCTGATGTTGCTCTTGATGAGGCAGCAACGTCGTCGCAAATTTGCATGAGAGGTCCAGAATCAGAGCTTGGCGATATTGGACCCACCTGTTGATGGCACAGCGAATGTCCGTTGGATATTTCACAAACATGTATACATTAGTGAGTATATATGCTCTATGATCTAAACTAATTACGACTTTTTAAACACATTTTTCTAGTATTTTTTATGGTTTACCATCATATTTCTGAGTTTTCTGGTCCAAAAAATTGGGTTCCTTTAAAAAGGCTTATAAACGCAAATGCGGCTAAACGCAGGTGCCTGCATTTAGCTGCGTCTGAAACGTGGAAAAGCAAAGTGTCTGAACGCATTTTTTTGCTTCTGGAAAAACGAGGTTAAACGCAACTGCATAAAAACGGTGAAAAAAAGAGACTGTGTACATGGACACATAGGATAACATTGCATGCGTTCAGGTGCAGTTGAAAAAAGTGTCCAACTGCCTCTGAACGCGCGTTTAATAGCGTCGAGTGTGCATGGGGCCTAATAGGGCCCTATTGGGCCCATGTAACATGGGTTTTTTTCTCAGGTCTGTCTGTCAGTTTTTCCAGCTCCATTCACTCCTATGGGGCAGCAGATGTCAGCGGTGACATGTCCGCTGCCCGCTGCCATCTTATCCATGAAATCCAGATGATGGCAACCCCATTTTCCATCCGTCTGGCGGACCTAATGAAAAAACGGACAGACAGTCCGTTTTCATCTGATCTTCCATAGAGGACAGCAGGGCTTTAAAAGGTCCGTCGCTGCACAATGAGCGGAGCCGGGTGGATCGCTGGTGTGAAAGAGCAATAAGGACAGTCAATAGGAAGTGCATGGCACAGGCGGTGCACTGGACCCTCAAAAGAAAAACCCAGCCGGATGTAAACAAAAAAGACAGAGGAGTCAGAACCTGAACATCAAGTGACCGTAACTTTTGGCAAAAAAAATAAATAAATAAAGAAGGATTAAACTTCCTTGCCATCCAACAATATAGGGGGGGGTTGGTATTATGCTGGAGGGGAGCTTGATGCCAACTGTGGCTGGGAAAACAGAAGGGTTTTATCCCATGAACAGTGTTTTTGGACATTTTATTTCTTGTTTGTACACCAGTTTTCCTGTTTTATTGAAGCCAATGAATGCAGTTTATAAAGTGATAGAAGCGTTACATTTATCTTGGGCAGCAATAATCTAACACTACATAAAGCTTCAGTAAAAATCGCAAACTTACACCAGAAAGTTTACACAAGAGCCAGCCATAAAATCCTCACATGTGTATGTAAATAGGCCTGCAGCTTAACAGAAAAGGAAATAATTAATGCTGCACTAGGCCCCCCGGCTTATTGTTCTGGGTTAACAGCCCCCATAGGCTAAATGAGGCCTCCGAGAGACAGCATGCAATTAATCTTTAAGGCTTCATGTAGACGGGACGTTTTTACAACCTCTCCTGAACGATACAACTTGACAGATAGTAACCCACGTTATACATTACATAAAAAAAAAAATTTATTTATATATATATATATATATATATATATATATATATATATATATATATATATATATATATATATATATATATATATATATATATATATATATATATATATATATATATATATATATAAATAAATGTATTTTTTTTTAAGCTAGCCAAAAATGAAAAAATGCCTGTAAACGAAATGCAGCTAAAACACAAATTAAGGCGTTTGGCGCTTGAAATGCCTGTAAACTCAGCTTCTGAACGCTTTTTTTTGCTTTCCAAAAAATGCCCCTTAACTCAACTGCCTAGAAACCACTGTAAACGACCCTGTGTACATGGACTGATAATAGAGAGTTCCGGAGCAGTTGAAAAATAACTCCCAACAGCTCCTAAATGTCCGTTTACCAGCAGCAGTGTACATGAGGCCTGAAAGTGGTTGTAAACCCTTACAGACCACAGATTAAGGCTTACCTGTAGGTCCAAGAAATATCTCCTTAACCTACACGGTTAAAGAGATATTTTACAAAAAAATAAATAAATAAAAAAGGGCACCGCTGTCTACGGCGCATGCGCGCCGCAAGTAAAGGCTAACATGCCGTCAATGACGGCTCCCGTGTGCATGCACCAGAGTGACGCCAACGCAGCTCCGGCCACAGTGCCAGAGCCGCGAGACCTGGAAGTCAGTCTGGGATACATGGCAGCGGCGGAGATGAAGAAGGAGGCAGGGGCGGACTGACAACTCATGGGGCCCCCGGGCAATAGGAGATTATGAGGCCCCCAGGCAATCAGAGATTATGGGGCAACACCGCATACACAGACATGTTTCTATTGGCTGAGAAGGTACTGGAGAGGTGGGGCAGCTATAATCTCTGGATTTTTAGACCAAAAGGATGTCGGTAAGGGACATTTCAGAGACAGATGTTAAAAAAAAAAAAAAAAAAAAAACAATTTTTTACATACTGTCCCTGGTTTTACTGAGGCTGGCAACCCTGATGGGGCCCCCTAGTGGCCTGGGGCCCTCGGGCAATGCCCGAGTGGCCAAATGGTCAGTCCACCCCTGGAAGGAGGACCACTTCGATCTCAGGTAAGTTATTCATAATGAGCTAGTATGCTATGCATACTAGCTCATTATGCCTTTGCCTTGCAGGGTTTATTTTTATTAATTTTTTTTGGTCGAGGTTAACTTCCTCTTTAAGGCAAAAAAACAGAACGGTATGTCAATCGCTTGTAGCAATATATCCACCCACAAACACCGAAAGCCATGCAGGCTGTCGCAACAACATCCTGGGGTGTAATTGCGTGTTTATCCACAAGTGTTAGAAAATTCTGCATAGAATCCAATCAGCTTCCAGGTTTTATTGCCAAAGCTTAATTGAACAAGCTGAAGTTAGAAGCCGATTGGTTTCTATGCAGAAGTGAGCCTGAACTTTCCAGCTTTAGTAAATAAACCCCAGTGTCCTGTGACAGGGGACATTTACACTAGGGCTGAAACAACTAATCGATTAAGAGACAACTAATCGATTACGAAATTAATCCATTACTATTTTCATAATCGATTAATCGGCCAGTAACATAATGGGGTTAAAAAATAAAAAAATAAAAATAAGCCCTTTATAGTACAAAAAGAGCAAATAAGTGCTACTGTAAATATTACTACAGTTCTACAGTAAAAAAAATGAACCCCTTACAGTAGTAATCTGCTTTTTTCTTGTACTATAAAGGGCCAATTTTAGTTTTTAACCCCCATTATGTTACTAAACGTCTCAGGCCGGGTTCACACCTATGTGTTTTTTGGTGCTTTTTTGCAGAAACGCACTACAGTTCATTTACATGGTTTACTATGGGACACGTTCACATCTGTGCTTTTTTTTTTCAGCCGATGCTGTTTGGAAAGGGTCAGGGACTTTTAACGCAAAACTGTGCTTTTTTTGATTCAATATACTTCAATGGAGAAGCTGCAGAAATTTGTGTTTTTTAATTTGCCCAACAACTAATTGGCCAAAAAAAAAAAAAAGTATCTCTGTCTGTTATTCTCAGAGTGGATTGAATATTTTGCTTCCTAACCATATAGTTGGTTATTTATATTTACCACTGCATAGAGATATTTAAGAATAAAATTGCCTTTTTTTTTAAACTTTACAGATTAACCTTAAAGTGTGGTGTATAATTTTAGTTATTAACCGATTATGCGAAATAATAATCAGCCAACTAATCGATTATGAAAATAATCGTTAGTTGCAGCCTTAATTTACGTGGATAATCAGTGCCAATCAGCGCACATCAGTGAAGAAGAAAAAAAAAATAAAAAAATACTTATTTGCAAAATTTTATAACAGAAAATAGGTTCGTTTTGTGTCAAGCGCCATTTGTGTGAAAAAAAAAATTTATATATATATATATATATATATATATATATATATATATATATATATATATATATATATATATATATATATATATATATATATATATATATATATATAAAATCTCATATGGGTACAATGTTGCATGACCACGCAATTGTCATTTAAAGTGCGACAGCACTGAAAGATGAAAATTGGCCTGGGCATGAAGGGGGTGAAACAGTGCTTTTTTTTTTTGGTTCAATATACTTCATGCGCACGGGGGATTCTCGGCTGAAAGGCCGGCAGAATCCGAACCCTGCTGGGAAGAAGTCTCCCGTGCGCATGCACGGGAATGGCGAAATCGCGGCTCCAGTCACTCACATCGCTGGGGTTGCGATACCCGGAAGACACGCCGAGGCAACATGTCAGTGACCTCGGTGTGGCCCAGGTGAGTTACCGACGCCTCGTTCCAAGGTAAGTATTTGATAATGAGCTAGTACTAGTTCACTAGTGCTAGTACTAGCTCATTATGCCTTTTCCCTAGCAGGTGTATAATAAAAGAAAAAAAAAATGTTTCAGCGGGTTTACTACTGCTTTAAAATAGGTGGATGCAGCATCAGACCAATGCTGCAGCTGTCCCCCGCCGTGTCTGCACTGAGAACCGCACGATTGAACACAGCCAATGGCTCAGTTTTCACAGGTCCCCGAGAGGAGAGCTGTCGACTATCAGTCAGCGTCTCTCCTCTCTGCTTCTCCACGCTCACTGGAATGCCTAGCTGTAGAGGGGCGGGAAGCGGCCGTCTCAGCAGGTCGCTGAGACTGCCATAAATCAAGGCAGCTGGTGGATCCGGACTTGGAAGTCGGGATGATGCGCTGCCTCGAACTGATGGCAGTGACGTCAGCGGAGAGCGGACTTCAGAGTGATCGCCGCTGAAAATAAGTCAGGAGTGCAAAAACGAATTACACTCCTGTGACCCAGAGGAGAAGCCCAGCCTAAAAATCTCAGGCTGGACTTCTCCTTTAAGGATGGATGTCAGACTGAGCCCGGGTTCACACTGCACGCGACTTTGAAGTCGAACCCCATCGCAACTTTGGCACGTCTTGCATGCGACTTCTGTAACAGAAGTCAATTCAAGTCATACCAAAGTAGTAGAGGAACCTTTTTCTAAGCCGGAGCAACTCAAGTTGCACCGATTAGAATGGTTCCATTACACAAAATGGGGTCTGACTTCTGATGCAACAAGTGCGCCAAAGTCATAGAAAGCCATTTCAGTACAGGAGAGGAGCCAGAGCAGCTGTGCAAGACTGGAGTTCAACTTTAGGTTTTGAATATAGAAGGAACGTTTGGAACCTGTCTGGCATTTATTGCTGTATGTATGTGCCCCCACTTAGTAGAATAATTCTCCCCCGCCGCCCACAATTTGTCTTGGTTTGCCACCAGGGAAGAAAGTGATGAAAAATCCTAAATCTAATGCCGCGTACACACGAGCGGACTTGACGGACTAGGTCCGACGGTCTTTCGACAAACTTTCCGAATGAACGGACTTGACCACAATCACACTAAAGTCCAACGGATTCGAACATGATGACGTACGACTGGACTAGAATAAGGAAGTTTGTAGCCAGTAGCCAATAGCTGCCCTTGCGCCATTTGTCCGTCGGACTAGCACACAGACGAGCGGATTTTGATAGGAACTGGGTCCAGTGGAGTTCTGGCGGGAAAATTTAAAACGTGTTCTATTTCTAAAGTCCGTTGGATTTTGCGACAGCAAAAGTCTGATGGAGCCCACACACGATCGAATTGTCTGACGGATTCGTTCCGTCAGACCTTTGCTGTTGTAAAGTTGTCTTGTGTGTATTACAGTTGTCTCCAGATTAGGGAGTGAAGGGAAATCTTCCAATAGGGACACCTGTTTAAGTGACAACTGTCTAAAATGGGATATTCCCTCACTTGGTAGAGACTTCTTCTCACTTCCTGTTACATAGGGAACCAGCAACCCCTCTGGCAGTTCCTTCACTTCAGATGGATGGCGATAGCCTGTATTCAAGGGCGGACTGCCCATTCGACCACTCGGGCACTGCCCGAGGGCCCCTAGGGGGCCCCCATCAGGGTTGCCAGCTTAAGTAAAACCAGGGACAGTATGTAAAAATCTGTGTTTTGTTTTACATCTGTTTCTGAAATGTCCCTTACCGACATCCTTTTGGTCTAAAAATCCAGAGATTATAGCTGCCCCACCTCTCCAGTACCTTCTCAGCCAATAGAAACATGTCTGTGTATACGCGTCTGTGTATACGCGTCTGTGTATACGCGTCTGTGTATACGCGTCTGTGTATACGCGTCTGTGTATACGCGTCTGTGTATACGCGTCTGTGTATACGCGTCTGTGTATACGCGTCTGTGTATACGCGTCTGTGTATACGCGTCTGTGTATACGCGTCTGTGTATACGCGTGTGGCCCCATAATCTGATTGCCTGGGGGCCCCATAATCTCCTATTGCCCAGGGGCCCGATGAGTTGTCAGTCCGCCCCTGCCTGTATTAGAACACAGAAGGTGGAAGGAGCTGGGCATTGAGGTGCCAAAGCCACACGGATAAGGACACTTGTGGTCAATGCCACCCGCCAGAAGCCATCTGACACTGAAATATCAGTCCTAAGTAGGATGACCCTTTAAAATCTCTAGCTCTCGTCTACAAGGAATGGGCAGCTTCCAGCGCTGCAAGGACTTTAGCCAGCCAATGCGTTTCGGCCTGAAAAATAATAATAATAATACGAATACACAGCAACCAGAGGGATTTGGAGCGCTGCCCTCTCCTCCGCCGAGAAGCTAAATCCTTCAAGGTGCAAGCTGGAGGGGATGCGCTCCTCACATCGGGTGACATCACAGCAGCTGCATCCGCTATGCATCAATTATCTCGGGCAACAGTCTGATTCTAATTACAGCAAAACCCCAATGCTGCTCTCCCTCCCATCATGCAATGCATAGACAAGTCATTATCAAAAATGAATCTTATGGATGTCAGCCCCGCAACCAGGGAACCGAGAGAGGGGGAAATCGCTGCCAACTTCAGTGCAGCCAGAAAACTTCCAGGGTGCTGGAGAGAGAAAAATAAACACAGCCCCCCCCCCCCCCCCATTCATAGGAAGCAATCAAGACTTATCAAGTGATTCATCAGCATAGCGCATGAGACATTTGTGGGTCAGAGCTCGCCGACAAGAGTTTATTGTATACACATCCGCTTCTTCCCGGTGACTAAAAATACTGCCTCGTGCTTCCAGAGCTGGTCACATTGCAAGGAGAGCGAAAGGGGGGGGGGGGGGTAGTTTTTTTTTTAGCAAGTCAGAAAACATAGAAGGGCTGCCTAGACAGTGGTTGGCACACTTGCCTGACAGCACTGGGGGGCTTGGCTTCAACTGCTGTTATATATATATATATATATATATACTGTGTGCTTGTGTGGTTCTTTGCTGGGAGGTGCTACAGTCATCACTCGCAATCAAGAAACTAAATCATTAACGAGTTTGTTACCCCCCAACCCTTCACATTCCTGATATGTGGCTGCTGTACCATGTACTTGTATGAGAAAGTATCCTGTTCTTGTATTGCTTCCTTTATCCCTGGTGCTCCCGTCAGTCCCTCTGCTTTCCTATTAAAAACTGGCCACACCAAGCAGGAGAGCACAGCGTGGTCATTTCTCTAGCTATGCTCGGAACTCCGTGTGCTCTCCAATGATCAGACTTGTCCTGACACGCCCCCCGCTGCACAGCAATCCACTGGGAAGCTCAGTGTGCTGCTTTTTTCTCCTCCCCCATTGTTTGTTTACATATCAGGAAATAGAGTGCAGCACACATACAGCTCAGTACACCGTCCATACATGAACTTGTGAATGTGTGAGGAGCAATGCCTCATGGGACATGTAGTCCTGGCCAGAAGCGAGAGGTTTAAAAAAGGCAGAATCATGCTGCTAGCATTAGTAAATAGATAGTAAAGTGCATCATAAGTACTGGTTTTAAACTTTTTTTTTTTTTTACATTTCAGTCATTTCCCAGTTTCTTGCCTAGGCAAATTATGTCATACATCCCAGGAGTCTTCAGGAGGGCCTTTCTCAGCTAAGTGCACCCTCGTTCATGCATGCTTGAGCAAAGACAAGATGAATTCCAGGAAGTAAATGCTACATGAATTATTTGCCCTTACTCAAGATGGCCACTGACAGAAATGCTAAGGGGGGGGGGGTCAGCCGTGAGGATCCCGATGTAAACAGCAGGAAGAGCCGTTGATCGGCTTTTCCTCACTCGCGTCTGATAGACCTGAGGAGAGCTGATCAGCGTCTCTCCTGACAGGGGGGGGGTCTGCGCTGTTAATCAGCGCAGCTCCCATTCGGATGCCCACACTGGACCACCAGGGAAGCCCCCCCCCCCCAACATGTGGATGGCCAGGTACGTACCCCACCAGTGCCACCCACGAGTACCCAGTGCCACCTCATCGGTGCCCATCAGTGCAGCCATATCAGTGCCCGTCATTGAAGAAGAAAACATACTTATTTACAAAAAATAAAAAATTAAGTGACAAAGAAAAACTTGTTTGTTGCGCAAAAAATAAATAAAATAGCAGAGGTGATCAAATACCACCAAAAGAAAGCTGTATTTGTGGGAACAAAATGATAAAAAAAATGTGTTTGGGTGCAGTGTAGCATGACCGCGCAATTGTCATTCAAATTGCGACAGCGCTGAAAGCTGAAAATTGGCCTGGGCAAGAAGGTGTCTAAGTGTCTGGTATTGAAGTGGTTAAACCACCTCAGATCTAGTACTGCAGCACAAAACAAGCGCACAGCTGACGCTCTGAAGTTGATCCCAAGTGGGCCTCATCTTTAAAAAGTAAAAACAAAAAACTAAAAAAAGCTGGGTTTGGCCTGAGGAAGCTTAAAACGAAAACAGCCGCATCCCTACAATGTGGACGCCGGAGGGAAAAAAAAATAAAAAATGCAAGGATGTATTGAGGCTTTCATAAGGGCAGAGGAAGTTTTTATAAAGCTTTTCATATCTGAGCTATTATTCCTAGAGTAGAATAAGTAGAGAGCGCTCCCCCCCCCCCCCTTTCCACCTCCCTTATCCCCTAATCTGCAACTTCTGTGACAACCGAGTGGAATCAGAAGAGGGGGAGGGGGATGGGAGAAGTTTAGGGCCGACTATTGTTCCCACAAAACATCTAATCCAGAGCTGTGGAAAATGGGGCTTTTGTCTTCCCAACTGAAACAGCGGATGAGTACAATACACCCAAGGGGGGGGGGGGGGGGGGGGGGGGGGGGGGGGGGGGGGGGGGGGCTCTGCGCTGCCTGTGTGCACAGCCCTGCAGAGATCAGAGAAAAAAGGAGAGCACAATGACACCCTAGGAAGAGGGGGCTGCTGAGGGGGGGGGGGGGGGGGACGGATGGTGGCCGCTTCACGCTTAACCACTTCAGGGCCAAATGTTGGAAAACTAGGGAGCCATTTGGGGCCCATTAAAAAATAATCAGTCCATCCAAAAGTGATATTTAGGATGAAGGTGTTATAGGCAAGTTATTGGTCATCCCCTGATTTCCTATAGGTCTTGTATACTCCAAGTGAAATCTTTCTGCCTTAAAGTGGTGTTCCACCCAAAAAAAAAAAATAAAAAAAAAAAATGTTTTACGAATCTGCCTAAAAAAAACACAAAAACATAAAAAAAAAAAAAAAAGAAAAAACATTTGGAAAAAAAAAAAATATATATTTTTTTTTTTACTCAGCTCTAAATGCCTGTTGCTAGGGGGTCCCTCGTAGTCTGCCTCCTTCAGTGCCCGGGCACTGGACATCACTTCCCCTTGGTGCAGGAAGGGCTCAGCTCTGCCCCCTTCCTCTTGTCAATCATCTGGGACACGTGACAGGTCCCAGATAATTGCGCGGCCAATCACGGAGCGTGGCACCGCTCGTGCATGCGCAGTGGGTGCCCACAGTTACAATACCGGCACCGCCGAACGGAAGGGGAGACAAGCGGGGCTAAGACAGGTAAGTGTTAGATTATTAAAAGTCAGCAGCTGCAGTATTTGTAGCTGCTGATAGATAGAGATATAGAGATATAGAGATATAGAGATATAGAGATATAGAGATATAGAGATATAGAGATATAGAGATATAGAGATATAGAGATATAGAGATATAGAGATATAGAGATATAGAGATATAGAGATATAGAGATACACACTTTAGGAACACCACTTTAAGTCTCAACTCTGTTCCGGTCTATACAGGAGCATTGTGTATCCCTGCACACCTTTTATGTGTTGGGGGGCCAGTTCATACCTTTGCAGTGACATGAGCTGCAGTAACACACCTGATATTACATGGAAAACACAAAACGCAGCTCCAGTGCACCACAACACTTTGGCGTTTATTTACTAAAGCTGGAGAGTGCAAACTCAGGCTCACTTCAGCATAGAAACCAATCCGCTTCTAACCTCAGCTTGTTCAATAAAGCTTTGGCAATAAAACCTGGAAGCAGATTGGTTTCTAGGCAGAGGTGAGCCAGATTTAGCATTTTCTAACTTTAGTAAATAAACCCCATAGTAATGCACTACCAGGCGCCATGTTGCACTGCCTTGTCAAAAACTATGCATATCAGTTTTTTGGATACTGTGGATCATTTGAATGAGCTGCCGTAACGCGCAAAAAAAATAAGGTTATGCATCACAAAGCGAACATGCGTGTTATCAAATGTTGTGCACACAGCTTAAATGCAGATGACCTGACCATTTTAAAGATAGGCAACTCCTATCCTCATATTGATTAGCGTTTCCAAATTAATAACTACTGCAGTAGGGACCAGACACAAAAGATACACTCCGCATCTTTCCAAATAACTGTTCTGCCTTATGACCCAATTGAAGGTTTTTATACACATGATTACGTAGGCATCACAGTATTATTACAATTATGGTAACAAGGGGCGTATCATAGGCAGGCTAATTCTAATCAGGACTTGAAAGAATGTAAATATGTAATGAAAACGTTATTAGTGCCGTGTGCACAGTGAGGGGCAGTGTGCAATACATACAAAAAATACAATTATATACAGAATTTACACAGAGCACCACAAGGCACTACCCCTCTTTGTTGCAAAAAAATTACGGTATACAGGCCAGTTTTTAGATGTTGTGGTGCATTGCCAACCCCTTCATTTGAATGGACGGCCGCAACACAGCATTGTTAATTGGCCTTTCAAGCTTCTCCTGTTACATTCACCAGAGTGCAAAATAAATACTAATCCAGCAGGATGAATGATGACCTCACAATAGGCACAGCCGGTGTGCTGACCCAGGAACACAACACAAAACTCATCAATGGAGTGCCCAATAAATAGAAGAGACCATCATGGGGGTTTTACCTCTCCATCATTTACCAAAATCAGATACTAGCTGTTGATGGGTCATTCAGCCTTACATTTTCCCACCCAAATCCCACAGAAATCTCATAAAGTTCACGCTTCATGTCTGCGCATCATCAAAAACAGTGATGTGAACCGGGCACATCACAGGAAATGCGTTTCAACTGTGCTGAAATAGCAGTGTGGCTAAGTGGTTAGAACCTTGGCCTGGCAGCACTAGGGTCATCAGTTTGAATCCCAATCACGACACTACCTGCCTGGAGTTTGCATGTTCTCCCTGTGCAGGCAGAAATGCTGGTAGGTTAATTGGCTCCTGACTAAATTGGCCCCAATATGTGTACGTATGAATGCGAGTAAGGCCCCTTTCACACTGGGGCGTTTTTCAGGCGGTACAGCGCTAAAAATAGCACCTGTACACCGCCTGAAAAAATCCGGCCCATTCACTCCAGTGTGAAACCCGGAGGGCTTTCACACTGGAGCTCTGCGCTAGCAGGACGGTAAAAAAAGTCCTGCTAGCAGCATCTTTGGAGCGGTATAGGAGCGGTGTATTCACCGCTCCTTCCCATTGATTTGAATGGGACACCGCGGCAATAACGCCGCAAAGCACTGCTACGGCGGCGCTCTGCGGGGGGGTCTTTAACCCTTTTTTGGCTGTTCGCGGGGGGTAAAACCGCACCGCGAGCGGCCGAATACCGCGGCTAAAACGACGGTAAAGCAGCGCTAAATTTAGCGCTGCTTTAACGTCACCGGGGCTCCCGCCCCAGTGTGAAAGGGGCCTTAGGGACCTTGGATTGTAAGCTCCATGGAGGGCAGGGACTGATGGGAATGTATAATAGATAGAGACCAAAAAATAGCTGCCCAGCACAGTCCCACCACAGCTGGTGTGAGCCAGCCCCAAGAGGGCTAAGGGCTGGTTCCCACATCAGGTTAGAGGACAGCAAAACCCTACGGGTGAGACAGACACTTTCATACCACCCAACTAACTCCCCTTCCCTGACCCCTTTAGCTGCAGAGGCATAAGCCACGGGTTTACACATGCTGCAGCAAGAATGATATCCCCTGTCACTATAGGCAGGCATAGCGCCTGCCAAACACAATCCAGTCAAGTGAATAGGGCCGCACTGCAATCGCCCCACAACTGCACCCATTTGCGGTGCGCTAGTGCAGAGACCAAAGAGTTAAAAGCAGTAAAAGCTCTCCAAAGAACAATCCAACACTGATCGCTCTTCAGGGAGCACAGTTTGTCTGAACGAGCCCTCAGTACTAATATCTATCTCTCTCTCTATCTATCTCTCTATCTATCTCTCTATCTATCTCTCTATCTATCTCTCTATCTATCTCTCTCTCTATCTCTCTCTCTATCTCTCTCTCTCTATCTCTCTCTCTATCTCTCTCTCTATCTCTCTCTCTATCTCTCTATCTATCTCTCTATCTATCTCTCTATCTATCTCTCTATCTATCTCTCTATCTATCTCTCTATCTATCTCTCTATCTATCTCTCTATCTATCTCTCTATCTATCTCTCTATCTATCTCTCTATCTATCTCTATCTTTTAGAACAGGCTAGGGCAGAATGAAAGTAAGCATGAAGGGAGCCACTTTGTGCCCCAATTTTCAGCTCATTGATCTGCCAGCAACATAACTGGGCAATGCAGGCCATTGGTCGGATGCCTTTCTTTGAAAGATGCTGATCCAAAGGCTTCCAAACACATTCTAAAATCAACGACCCAGAATAAATATGGAGGTCAGGAGATACAAAGCAGAACCAAACTCTCATCAAAAAAAAAAAATAAAAAAAAAAAAATAGTATTACAGGGAATGGCCTCTAGCTGAATTGCTCAACTATTTTCTTACTAATCATTTCCCAAAAACGTCTCTCTCTATGGTTATCTGCATACAAGTTCCAACCTCTACTTCCTGCTTTGTGCACCAGCACTCAAGCCACAGGTACACGTTCAGATCTTTACATGCAACTTGGCTGACAGGACTGTTTCCCCATCGAATGTGGCTCATCAGCATAGACCATCTTATTGCAGCACTGATGGATTGGGATGTCAATAACGCAACTCACGGGTTGGGTGTTACACCTATGAGACATGCATCGGCACACTAGATTGCCGTTTTATACAGAAAGGAGCACCACTAGGTGACATCCATTTTCCGGTCATGCACACTTGTCATGCAACTTTGGACACAAAGTCGCATAACAAATCACAGCCCGTGTATTTTAATGGAAGCCGTTCAAATCTAAGCAACTTTAAAAAGGCTCCTGCACTACTCTTATGCAACTTGCGTGCCATAGACTGCAATGTAAACTCGGGAGGGGGGGGGGGATAAAATTTTGCATGAAAGTCACAGTGATTGTTAAGCCACTCTATCAATATACTCTCCGCGCCGTCTCCCAATCCTGTGTCCCTTGTGTGCGTCATTAAAAAAAAAAAAAAACCCAATTATACCTCATTTCAGAGCATCTCCTGGCGCTCACGTGACCGGCCGGCTCTCTCCTCTGCCCGTCTGACAGCTGGGGCGGGAGGGGCAGAGATTCCCTATCAGTTAGGAGAGGAGGAGAGAGCTGGCCGGTCACATGAGCGCTGGGAGACTAAAAAAAAAAAAAAAAAAAAATAAGAAATTAGGGATAATCAGCATTTTTTAAAATTACACACAGGGGCTGGATGGGCACTGTCACTAGCTGGGGGGGGGGGGGGGGGGGGGGGGACAGAGGGAGACAAGAGGGCAGACAGGGGACACAGCAGGATGGGATGTCAGGGCTTAGGAGCCATGATGAACCGTGGTCAGTTTACATAGGAGAGGGTAGAAACTGGCAGGATCAACCAGGTACTTCAGGTGATAAATAGGGCCAAGCACTGTGCTGTAGAACATACTTTAAAAGAACAGGATTTTTTGTTACTTTTTTTAGGGTAAAAAATTTTTTTTTTTTTTAAATGTTATCAATACAACAGTCATAGGCAAAGTCGCAGCCAAGCTACAACCATCCAAAGTTGCATCAAAGTCACGCGACTTTGGAGTCGCACAAGTGCGATTGGAGAGTCTGTTTTTTTTTCCTATAAAAACAAACATGTCATACTTACACGCTCTGTGTAGTGGTTTTGCACAGAGCAGCTCCAATCCTCCTCTTTGTCTCTCCTGGACCCTCCCTCCTGTTTAGTGCCCCCACAGCTAGCAATGGGGGCACCCGACCCGAGTCACAGCTTTCGTTGTCCATTCAGACATGGAGCTTCTGTTAGGCCCTGCCTCCTCTCTCTCTCCTGATTGGCTGAGTTTGATTGACCGCAGTGGGAGCCAATGGCACCGCTGCTGTGTCTCAGCCAATCAGAAGGAAAAGTCCTGGATGGTCGAGGCACTTGAGGACATCGATGGATAGAGATGGGCTCGGGGGGGGGGGGGGGGGCTGCTGCACAGAAAAGGGATTTTTATCTGAATGCATTAGGATAAACAAGCAGAGCTTCCTTTTTGGGTGGAACTCCTCTTTAATAAAAGGGAAAATGAAGTACAGTAGAGACAGCAAAATGGGTAACACATTAGGGGGGGGGGGGGAATAAAAATCTAACCTTTACATAAAAAAAGTTTACTAGGGCTTCACTTGATGCCTACTACTTGTGGTAGGTCAGGTCAAGGGTTCTTACTGAAAGTAATCAGAAGCAGCCAAGCGACTAACATTTTTCAAAAGCGGGCAGCAATGGCAGCCCTGTGCATCTCTCACTACGGCTTTTCTTTTCATTGCATTGTGTATGGGCACAGCAGGAGACCGAGGAGGGGAGGCTGAGAAGGGGGAATAAAGCAGGCAGGGAACCTCACTAGTTTTTGTTTACGAGTTCATTGTAAGGCAAAATTCGCACTCCCAGCTGCTTCACCGTCCTCTCCCAGGCTGAGTCAGGGAAGTGGCACTCCAAGCACAGTGTGTAGGAGGAACAGGGCTGCACCCAGCACCAGGAAAACACTTCCAGTACAGACAAATCTCACCGAGGAGGAGGATGATACCTCTAAAAAAACAGCTGCAGCAATGCGGGAAAACAGAGGAGCGCATGTACAAAAGTACACCAATCCCAGATCAGCAGTTAAGAAAAATTGAATGGCATTGAGACATGTACAAAATTGGTCCTTTAAAGTGACCCCATCACCAAAATTTATAAAGAAAATCAAAAATTTTCTAGGCTTACTTGCAGCATTCCCCCCCCCCCCTTTACATGCATTTTTTTTTATTCACCTGCAATGTGCCTTTGAACTTGGTGTCAGGAGAGGGGCCCCATGCAGCCCTTTGGTGTTTGAACCATGGCCCTCTAGCCCCAACAGTCAGTAGGGCAAGCATTGAACTGTAAAGGGGCATTTAAAGTGGCGTTTCCCCCCCCCCAAAAATTGAAAAAATAGCTTAAAATTCCTAAAGATATGAAAAAAAAAAAAAAATGAAAAAATGTAACTTACCTCTAAATGCCTGTTGCTAGGGGGGGGTCCCTCGTAGTCTGCCTCCTTCAGTGCCCGGGCACTGACATCACTTCCCCCTCGGCGCAGTCAGTCATCTGAGACATGTGACAGGTCCCAGGTGACTGTGCGGCGTAGCACGGCGCGAGGCGCCGCTCGCGCAGTGGTTGCCGGGCTGTGAAGCCACAGCCGGGTTCCCACAGTAAGAATGCCAGCGCCGCGGGGAACGAAGGGGGGGGGGGCTTCGTTCCCCCGCATTGCTGGACCCTGGGACAGGTAAGTATTAGATTATTAAAAGTCAGCAGCTGCAGTATTTGTAGCTGCTGACTTTTAAAAATTTATTTTTTATGGGGCACCCCACTTTAATAACAGTAAGTAGCCATTTATTTCAACATAGCCCTAGTCTATGCCCCTCTCCTACAGCATAACTTCAGGTCTCCAACCACTCTGTAGAACAGACCCGACCACTCCTTCGGTCTACGACAGCCTTCCGCAGCATTATTTTTATTTAACCTCTTCGTGCCGACAGTACGCAAAATATGCAGCCTCTCGGTAGGTGGGCCTTGCCAAAATGTAAAAAAACCTGTGCCGAGAGCGTGTGCCTAACGGAAAGCTCCCAATTGCTACTTGGAGCTTTTCGATCCTGTGACAGCCAAATCGTGGTGGTCACAGGATCATGAGGGGGCCGCCCCCCCCCCCCCCCCCCCCCATTAGAAACACCTTAAAGGGCCAGGAGGCGCCGACGTTAAGAGGTCAATATGTGGCCCCTTGTAAGATTTTAGGAGCCATATTTGAGGCCCTCATACTTTGTTAGTTGATAACCACCGCTATACAGTGTCACTATGCGACAGCGCCAAGTGTGGCGGGACTACTAACATCACATCCAAGACAGCAGTCTCAAGGCTTTTGGATAACTACACAAAGGAGGCTTTTTACAGGTAAAAACGTACATAACAGGTTCAGGCTGAATTCCGGGATAAGAAAATATTGACAAAGTACAAGCGTTATGTGTATTCTTCCTTGAATCTTGGTGAGCTTTGTGTACTTCTAGACTGTGCAGTAATCCAGCGTGAGACTTCCCCTCTTTGTAGGAGCTTCCTGTAATAAAGACCGCTCACTGCTGATCTCTCCTTGTGCAGGGTGACTGGTCTGGTCTCCGCCTCCTCCTGATTTCTGCAGGCAGCCTGTCGTGGATGAGGCCTGCTGGACCCCTCCCACAGCTCTGCTCCCTGCACAGGCTGTGTACAGCAGAGTGCTATTGTCACCACTAGGCTTCAGGTACACGGGACATTTTTACAACCTATCCTGAACGATTTAACTTGACAAAAAGTAACCCACGTTTAAAACATCAGTTCTGCCGCATTTAGAATCGTAAAAGAAAAAAATAAAAAATAAATAAAAAAGTTCACTTTAAAAATAGCCAAAATTGAAAAACGCCTGTAAACAAAAAACGCGGCTAAGCGCGAGTTACCACATTTAGAAATGTTTGGCACTTGAAAATTCCTCTAAACTCAGCTTCTGAACCCATTTTTTTTTTTTTGCGTTCCAAAAAAAAAAATTAAAATTAAAAAAAGCCTCTAAACTCATCTGTCTAGAAATGACTGTCAACAACCCTGTCCTGATAAGATAACATGAGAGTTGAGGGGCAGTTGAAAAAAAAAATGCCCAACTGAGGCCTTACAAGGTAATATCTGGGCTTGGAAAGGCATTTGGCTACAGAAGACACAGCCAATAGCAGGAAGATATCCAATAGAGAAAAAGTCAGTCAATGAAATAGCTTAAGGCCCCTTTCACGCGATCGGACCTTTCAGAACCGCCTGTCAGTTTTGACGGCGGATCGGAAACGGGTGCTCCATGTTAGTCTATGGAGCGTCGGATGTCCGACCCGGTCCCATCCGCCAAAAGCAGACGTATGGCTCTACGTCCAGAGCCGTCGCTGGCGGATCGGATCGTGAGAGATCTGATGAAAAAAACGGACACACTGTCCGTTTTCATCCGATCTATCCATTGTGACCAGCGGCGCTCGCAAGCCCCTCCCCGCTCAGTGAGCAGAGGGGGACTTGTCATCCGCCGGTTCAGCGGAGATCAACGGAGAGATCTCCCGCTGAGCCGGTGGTGGACAGAGGCTGACTCCATGCAAGGGGAGTCCGCCTCGTGTGAAAGGGGCCTAAAGCTGAACTTCTGGATTTTTGTAAAACCTTTGTAGTGGGGCCTCCCCTTACCCCACACTCTAATGCTAGACCTTGGAATGAGGGAGGGGGGGGGGGGGAGCTGCAACACTTCCCTTATTCATTGCTTCAATAGGTTTCCATCATACTGTATGGTCCTCCGAAAGCTTCCCCCCCCCCCCTTTATTGCTCTGCTCCATAGCTGTAAGTATTCCAACATAAGGACCCCAAGCACACCACCAAGATGACCACTGCCTTGCTAAAGAAGCTGAGGGTAAGGCTTAAAGTGGGGTGCCCCCTAAAAATGTTTTTTTTTAAAAAAGTCAGCAGCTACAATACTGCAGCTGCTGACTTTTAATAATTGGACACTTACCAGCGCTGCGGGGGAATCGAAGCTCCCCCCCTCCGCGCTCTGCACGGCGGCGCCGGCATTCTTACTGTGGGGCACCCGGCTGTGGCTTCACCCCTCCGCTCGGCGGCGCCCACAGTTACATTGTCGGCGCAGCCGAGCGTAGGGTGAGACCGAGCAGGGCTTCGATCCCCCGCATCGCTGGACTCTGGGACAGGTAAGTGTCTGATTATTAAAAGTCAGCAGCTGCAGTATTTTGTAGCTGCTGACGTAATTTTTTATTTATTTATTTTTAAGCGGAACTCAGCTTTAAGGTGATGGACTGGCCAAGATGGTCTCCAGACCTAAACCCTATTGAGCATCTGTGTGTCATCTTCAAAATGGAAGGTGGAGGAGCAAAAGGTCTCCAACATCCACCAGCTCCATAGAGGAGTGGAAGAGGACTCCAGTGGCCATCCGTAACAGTGAATGCTGAAGACATGAAGCCCACCACGGTGAACTGCACCCATGCCCAAGAGGTTAAGCGATGTGCAGTGGACAAACAAACAACACCCAAAATTATGACACAATTTGGGCACAAATATTGGAACATATTCACCACACTTAGGGGTTGTACTCACTTTTTGTTGCCAGCGGTATTTTAGACATTAAAGAGCAGGTACAACCCCCCAAACCACTTTGTGTCCTACAGGTAAAAGCTAGATTAAGGCTATACCTGTAGGTCCAATAAAATATCTCCTATAACCTACATGGTTAGAGCTATTTTTAAAACAGAAAAAAAAAAAAAAAAAGGACGCATCGCTGTCTACACAACGGCGCATGCGCGTAGACGGCGGCACACGTGCAGGCGCACGCCTGCAGTGTTCCACGGCCAAATGCCGGCTTATCCTGCGCCACTGAGCGCGGGAGAGTAGGATGTCAGCCGAGCATCCAGCAAATCACAAGCGGTGGAAAGCGAGCGAGACCCGGAAGCAGTCACTCCTGTACTTGATGGCTGTAGCTGGGAGGATATAGGACGACGCGGGCGCTTCGTTCATCCGGTGAAGTCATAATTCATAATGAGTAGTATTCTATGCATACTAGCTCATTTATTTTGAACCTTTGCCATTGCAGGTTCCGTTTTTTTTTTTTTTGGGAGGAGGGCTTAATATCCACTTTAATGGCTGTGTGATGACTTAATTTGAAGGGGCCAGCAAATTTACCCACTGTGTCTACAAATGATATAATAACATATTTACAAAACAAAATTGTGGACATGGGGGTGTACTCCACTTTTAGTGAGATACTACTGTATATCTCTCCGCTATAAAATCCGAATCTTAAAAGTTGGTGAGTTTTAAAAGTTTTGCTTGCAACGCTGCTGTCACAATCTTTATCCCAATTCCTCACAGGCAGAGATGCAATTTGGCGGACCAACCCATAACAAAAAACGCA